>VZTG01000673.1:1510489-1654187 GCA_013397845.1 Melanocharis versteri | reverse complement strand
ATGTGCGAGCGTGCAGGGGCGGGTCAGCGGAGGTGCCCGAGCCTCCCGTCGGTCGGTCCCGCCTGGGCACGAGTCGCTGAAAGTTTCTCCCGCTCAGCAGTGCGGGCGTGCGGCTGCACAGCCGCCGTGCCCCGCCGCAGCCCAGCCCGGCTGCGCAGCGGTTGTCACCCTGCTGTCCCCACTGGTGGTGGATTCAGCCCGCCGTGCTGCCTGTCCTATAGACAGCAGGCTGGGAACCAGCCCTGAGTCAAGTGAGCTGTGGCCAGGTCTGGTAGCCCACAAGGGGGAAGGAAATCTTTGCGTCGAAATCTGCGGATTACGGTGTGAGCGCATGGTTTCAGCAGCGTCTCGCTACCACCCTAAAAAAGCTCTTTATCTACAAGCAGTTTGTGTTCCTCTGGGTCGTTTCTTGCCGCCGGGTACTCTTTTGCCTTTTAATTCCCAAAGGAACAACCTCACCTGCTTCAGCTCTCAAGCTGAGACTTCTGGCTAAGAAGGTGCAATCATGTAAAAATATGCGAGCGCCTGTGGATACAAAATCGCCTTCCTTCGCTTCCTCAACAACGTACTCAGATATCAAAGACGGAGGGGGGGAAGAAGCAGGGAAGAAGCTGGAGGAAATGACTGTGCTCCCCAAGCCCACATCGGCAGCCACTCCCACATTCCCCATTTGCCACACTCCCTCCTTGTTTCTCCCTTGGACAAATAGGTAGACTTTGAGTCACATGTTATTGCAAGGGTTTATAAGGGTAATTGAGCATAGATCGCTGTAGAAAAGTCCCTTTCAAAACCAACCAGCTTGGAGGAATTGGAGGTATTCCAGGAGAAAGTTATCTTAGCTGCATGCCCCACTGTTGGTTGTTATTTTTTCCCTTCCATCTGGGTTGTATTGGTGGCTTTTTAAAGCCCCTTTTCAGGTGCTGTGCTAGAGGAAGCCCCACCTTGTGAAGCAAAATGCCTGCTGGTGGGTTACTACCCTTCTTCTCCCAGTCGTGTGTCTCTCAAAACATTTTCTGCAGTGACAACCCTCTAATTGCTCTGTGGATCAGCTGCACAGCTGTGTCACACACACATACACACACCCGTGCACTTCAGTCTGTGATGTGATTCTGCCCACAGCCTTGTGGGGGAGAAGTGACCCACAGAACTCAATTTGGGAATTGCTTTTCTGCTCTTGAGCTTACTTAGCATTCAAGAGACTGGATTCTCCTCGACCTTCTACTTAGTGAATTTATCATTGATGCAGGATTCCAGTGTTACTTTTCTGGATTCCCAAGGATCATCCTTGATTTTCCTTTCTTGCATGCTTTGATCCTGTTCTTGGTTCTGGGAAGGATGCTTCGATCTCACTGGCCTTCCTCTTCCAGTCGTTTCTTTGCCTTGCTCCTCTTTGCCGCTTTCCGAACATTTCCTTCCACAATCCATGGTTTGTTTGTTTTTTTTTAATACGTGATAACAGAGTGGAGTTTAAGAGGGAAAGGTAATTACTGTTCCTGTTTACAACCCAGAAATCCAAAGTCTTGCAAGTTCAGCCGCGCTGCTAGCATGCAAACAAGCTGAATGGATAGCCCAAGTCCATGGCAAGGGAAGTCACCTAAGGAAACCTTGCCAGGATACTCCTGCAGTCCTATAGCGGCCGTCATTTGTGCCGTATATTTTCTCGTGATGCAGGGAAAGTGCTGGTTTTCTCATGCTGTTTTGTTTTCTTGAGAGCTAGATTCAGCTGTGGTGGAGGCTTTGCGTTACTCCGCTGACAAGTGCGAGGCTCTCCATTGTAGCACTTGCTTGCGGCTGACACTGCTGCGGGAGAGCTCTGGGTAATGTCCCCGCCTTTGGTGGCTGTCGTGATGCTGCACGTGTGCGGTCCCGGGCAGACTCTGGCCTGCCTTGAATAGATCTGTTTCTGTTCTGGAAAAGGTATATATTTTTAAACATGAGGAGCGGACAGCTGCAGACCACGGAGGTTGCACAGAACGTTAGCGCCTCGTCTTCTTAATGAAAAGGTGTGGTAGGAGCTCTGATTGCTGGGTTCACCCTTGGCTGTGCAGAAGATAAATCACAGGCATGCACTGGGCTGGCAAAAGCCCAAGAACAGAGGGTTCGAGCAGCCCTTCTGCTGCTCTCTTAATGGAGAGGAAGGAGCCAAATCCTCAGCACACAGCCAGCCCTTCTCAGGGTGACAGGGTGAAAGCCACAGCACCTGCCCAGGGACAGGCATTAGCTCACCTGAAGGGTGTTGCAGAGAGGAAAATCAGATTTTTTTGATAGTTCACGTGTGCACCGGCTGCCTTTCCTCCCACCCTTCTGCTCTCCTTGCAGTGAGTGAGCTTGAAATGGAATTTGAGTTGTTTGACCGACTAGTCCTCTGTGCTGAGACATGTAAGTTATAACGTGAAACCTTTTTCTGTTAGTTTCAGGCAAGACAGGTTGCCTTATGTTGTTCTTTTTATTTAGTTTTCAGAAACCATTGTGAACATATAATCAGAGTTCCCTGGCTTTTTTGTTTGTGTTAGCAGTTTGTATAATTGCATACTAGTTTATATTTAACAAGGTTATCATTAATGTGGTTTGGGTTTGTGCTCTGTGTATTCACAAGAAACGAACGATACAAAAAAGGAACATGGAGCTTCTAGCTGCTTGGAGGCTAATATGTAATTATATGTAAATGGCAAAAATTAGGCTCGTTCAGAAGTTGGCTGATTGGTGCCAAAGGCTCCTGTCTACTGCAGAAGGAGTTTGTTTCTATTTGTGGTGAATAGGTGGATGAGGATGTGAGTTTACTAGAAACTAGGCCAGGGGAGCTCTGTGAAACCAGGTTTCAGCAACACTGGTTTAAAATAATTTCACATCCTGTAGGTTAAGTGGTGGTCCAGGTACCTGTTTTTGTGTATTCCTAGAATTCTTGTTGCCATAGTTTTCTTTGGGAGAAGTATTGCTGTTTCCATATGTGAAGTTTCCTTTTCCAGTGGGCCAGGTGGTTAGAAACAAGCACATGCTTTTTTGTGTGTTGTTTGGTTTGGCTTTGGATTTTTTTCTGTTTTGCTGAGGAAGCAAATTGGTGATTGGATTTGGAGTTTAAACATTCCTTACGGTTGCATTTGTCTGTGTCCCCATGTCAGGTTTGAAGGCAGATGGGCAGGAGAATTCCTTCTGGTAGCAGCAGGTGCTGGGAAGCAAGGAGAGAGTATCTGCTGAGTAATCGCTGGGGAGAGGTCCACTCTGAGGTTATCATGGTCCAAGTAGGTTTTTCTTCAGAATTTACTGACCTACAATAAATCTCATTTCCTGAGTAATTCTGAAATTAATTTACAGTTAGTAAAGCTTGTGAAAATTCAATTTATTTCTACCTATTAGAAAGGACAGAGCTGCATTTGGCCTCAGTATTTGTTTTCTGGAGAGATGCAGTGAAAGGAGATGCTGGAATGGTTGACTTGCTTGACTTTTGTAGGGCTTGCGAAGTTCTATGCGTTGTTAGTGCTGGAGGAAGCCTCCAGGATGTTGTTTAGGGACTGAATCCCACCATTTAGTTTCTGTGATGAAGGACTGAGAGGTCAGAATCCAGTTCTCTGTGGCCTTGGGCAGGCTGGCAGTGCAGTTTCAGCCCACAACAGAAGATGCCTCCAACCTGAACACGCACGAGACAAAAGAAGAGTCTCTCAGAAACAAGTGTCTTACAGGCAGAGTCCTGAAAGGGGAGCAGAACAAAGACCTGGGGGCACCTTCCACCCCGTGGGGTCATCCCAGCATCAGGAGGTGGCTTGAGCCGCTGGAAGCACATCAGCCCTTTTGTGTGTGATGGACACTGCTATTCACTGAACCTAAAGCCCTTTGGGCAGCCTGAATTTCGGAATGATGTATACAAGTGCTGCATGAAAACAGCGATTTAATGGTCTGAGAAGTCAATGGGAAGTGCACATGCTAAACTAAGTCTTTTCTTAGGTGTGTGACCTTGTATACCACTGATCGCTGCTGCCTCTAAAGAAGGGGATGCTTACTGACCTCAGCTGTCACTTCAGGAGGCTAAATTCCTGTGCCCTGAAGGGGGAATGTTCAACAGCAGGGTTAAGACTCAGGTGATAAGGGCTGTTTCAGTAGTAGCACACAGTGTACAAGCTCCTCCACGGGTCCTCTAAGGAGCACTGGGTGTTCCCATGTCCTTCAGCGCGAGCAGACTGAGAGGCTGGCTCCTCACGCTCACCAGGAGCTGTGCAGGGGCGGTCACTGGTGCTGCTGGGTTCTCTGAGCTGTGCAAGTGCTGAGCATGGCCAGCCCCACATCAGACGGACGGGCTTTCAACACCCTGATCTCTGCCAGCCTTTTCCCTTTGTGCCTCCCTCTGTTGCTTCCTTTGAAACTGGCGGAAATGGGGTCATCTTCCACGTTGGAATTGACTAGTGGTTGAGAAGTCATTGGAGTGTGATGACACACAGATGGATGGAGACCATAAATGCAGCAGCCTTGTTCCATTAGTACACAAGCTTTTGAAAACAAATCCCACAGAAATTTGCTCTGGCATATTTTAGGCTCTTATTATACTATTTAGCAAGCATCTCTGTCAGATAAAAAAGGTTAATATTCATCAGACAAGGAAAAAAGCCTTTGCTGTCAATTCTGAAGAGTAGAACAGTGGGACAGAACATAGTGTTCATGAGTACTAGGGAATTAATTAGAGAGCTTCACAGAGGGACAGATGCTGAGAGACAGCTGTGTCTGCCAGAGCCTCAGAACTCTGCAGGTTTCAGTGGGGCAGCCTTAGAGCTGGACAGGTGAGAGGGATCTACCTGGGTGGGTGCACATTAACCCCTCTGAGGAAACCTGAGCTCGTAACACATGAAAAGTCGTGTTTGTGTTGGCTGTCTTCACTGGCTGCCAATTCAAAGCTTTCTAGGTCCAGTCCTGCCATGGGAAGTGCTGTGGTTATACCGCGCAGGTGCTTGGCTGGTGTGTGGTGACCCCTCATTATCTGTCAGGAGAGCAGAAGGAGCAAATTCCAGCAGGTTTGCTTATGTGGTGAGTGCATTTCCACTACCTGATCTTTCTTCTCAACCTTTTCTTTACCAGCAAAGCTCCTGTGCAGGCAGCCAGGCTGGGTCTTTTCCTTAGAAGCCTGCTACACAGCTTTCCTCTGCACCATAATACTGTTGAGAGCACCTTGAAATGATGAAGATTGGTAGCAACTATGTGAGTCACCAGCCCTCCAGACCATCACAAAAACGTAGTTCCGTGGTAGATAAATAGGATAATGACAGATCATAGTTTGATGATAGCTTTTGGATATGAAGTATGCTTTAGTCTGCAATTATTGTGACTTGGAGAACTCTTCTAGCGGAAGATACCATTTCGCTTGGAACAGTTCAAAACACCTAAAACGCAAATATGAGATTGCCAAGTGTGCTCTCTGAAAAGAAAAAAAGCCCAGTTCTCTAGTAATTGTGATTTCCTTGTTTCAAAAAAGTAAATACCAGGTTGGCTGTCTGGAGACTTAGTAGTGCAGCAAGTATGATGGAAGGTAAAGATGAGAAGCAGAACCAAATCTTGATTTACTTATTTTCTTTAATTTTTTTCTCCCTCTGATTTCAGCTGCACTACTCTTGAAGTGCAAGTTCTCCACTACACGAATGAAAAGGCTGCTTTTTGTAATTCAACCTAAGAATGCAGAAGTTTGGTTTTATATGATTGGATTTGGGTGCACTGAAACTTCTGTGGGCACCAGCTTGTCCCTTGAGAAGTGTGGGAAAGCAGATTCTATTTGCAAATGGGACAAGCTGGTGTCTACAGAAATCTATATGCAAATATCCACAGGATTCACCCCTGAACATTTGCCAGTACCTCTGAGGGTGTACTCAGCCTTTATGACAAACTCTTTTCTGGACCCAGAATTGCTGTGGATGGCTGTGGGGCTGCCACCAGATACCAGGCTTAGCAACGCAGCAGGTGCAGCAAGACACAGAGCCCGCTCTTTTCACAACCCAGCTGAAAAAACCCTTGCCAGTTTGCTGAGAGAAGTATTCTTTCTAGAAAATGGAAATGACATAATTTGGCATATGGAGAGAATCTGCTTGCTGGGCTGTCGTTTGCAAATAACATGCTGAGAAATTTAAGGAATGGTATTTGTTTTTGTAAGAAGGGCTTTCAGAAGTTGGTTTTTTTTTTTGTTTGGGTTTTTTTTCTGCAAGTGTAGGATAGAGAGCCTGGTAGGGCATTTAGAAGAAGAAAATGTAATGGTAGTTGGAGAAAATGTGATGTGCCACTAGGACTCTTGGGATTTGCTTTTCAGTGTGCAATATTCAGATTTAGGGGGATACATATTTAAGGAACTGTGAGGTTCCTTTACAATGGCTACTGTGTTGTGTTTGTAGCAATTGCTTTCCTGTCATCAGTGCTAAATGTATTTTCTGTTCTCATGATGTATTTCAAAGCCAGCACTGCTTTTAGAAGCAATGTTTCAGGGTGTTTGCATAAGGAAGGTTTTCTGTTGTGGAAAATCGAGACATGAATGAGAAGTGAAGCAAAGGCCATCTTCTTTTCCAGAAGTTGTGGTGTTTTTCTTTTTTCTGAATAACCTTTCACCTTATCTATGAATATGAAGCACAATTGTGTGTTGTTAGCAAGCAGTTGTGTTTCCCCCTGTGTTGTTATAGATTAGGCTAGCAATTTTGTGAAATTGAGGTTTGGGGAAAGATTCACTGGCCATGACTGAAATATGTTTTCCACTCATTGTCTTGGATGACAGAGAAAGGTATGTCCTCTCTGACAAGGGATCCTGAAAACCCTGGGCTGTATGTTTACCTGTGTATAAAACTGCTCAGTTAAATCAAGCACCAGTATATGATGTTTTGCTAGTAAGTAAATCTCTGCAATATGAGGGATTTGACTCTATAGTATTGGTGGGATTAAAAAATAGAAAGCTAGAGAAGTTTATCATAATTTTTCGGTCAACAATGGATTGCGTTTTGGTGCTCCTAGAGATAATCATATTACCAAGGTAAATATGATTAAGTTTTCAAATCTACATGCTGTCAAGGCAAATTAGACATAGACGCATCAGTTTATAGGTAAAGGCATTCAAAAGAAGCATAAATTTTCCTGCAATGAAAAAAAACATCCCCTTATTGTGTAACAGGAAAAATCTGTGAGGTGACACTATGATGACTTCTTTCTGCACCATGTAGCTGGAACTGAGCTGCATGAAACAAGCAGGGATGAAGCTCTTGAGCTTGCTTTTCCCTTTTTCTGGGCTTTGGGTAGGATGCTGAGCACCGAGAATTCATCAGTGCCACTGGGTTTGCAGCCTGCTTGCACTAAGCTGTTTTTTTCAGCCATCCGTGTGCTGTCTGCTGTGTGTGGCTTCACCCATGACTGTGCAGGTCATACCTGCAGATTTTTTTGTGTGCATAAGGGACAGAGAAGTGATACTGGGACGTGGTGGTGGTGCCGGTGCAGCCTCAGTAGGTACCAACCACAGGCACCATTGCTGTCCTTGTTTCTTGTGTCTTCTGCAGTGGGGGAAGGCTGCTGACAGGTTTCTCTCTATCCTCTCCCCTCTGTGGGGCATCGTTTCCTTTCCCATTTCAGGATGAAGAAAGAGCCACTGCAGGTGGCTAACAGGATTAGTAACTCCTGGTAAGGAAAGTGAACGGACAAATGTGGGAGGCTCTAGCATTTCCAGCATCATTGTTGCTGGTGGGTCTGCCGCTGGTGAAAGTGCAGGGAGACGTCCCAGCCCTCCTACAAGGTTGGGTGACACAGAGGTTCATATGCCAGGAAGGGGAGAGGAGAAGGCGAGAGACCCCGAGCTGAGCTCTCTCCGTTTTTGACAGGAGGTGTACATGCTGGCACAGTGGCCTGGATTTAGTTTCATCACGACTGAAGGGTCAGATATTATTACCATTGCTTTTTACAGGGATAACTCACGGCACTGGAGCTGTTTGTTACCCACTGCAGCTGCTAGCAGAGGAGTTGAGTCTATCCCCAGCCTGGTGGCGTGCCCTTTGAAGGGTGCAAGCAGCACAGCTCCACCAGCCTCCTTCAGAAAGAGGTCTGCTGAAGTTTAGCTTCCTGAGTGCATGGTGCCGGGGGAGGGGAGAGCAGAGCCTCGCTGCCCCAAGGAGACGGGATGCCTTTGGCACTCCGGGAGGAGCGCTGTGTCAGCTGGAAGGCTGTCTGGTCTCATCCAGTACCCCCAGCACATGTAGGGATGGAGAAAGGGGAAGCCAGGAGGCGAATGTCACGTAAGGCCCTTTGCCTTCAGGCCTGCTTGGGTTGAGTACATAGATTTGTGTATGCACAAATGTAGCCCATACCTACAGTTCACAAAGCTCTCATTGCTCCCTGTTCACAATGACATGTGCTAGGAACCTGCACTCCCCACCCCACTGCGCTCAGCCTGTGTGAAGGATGTCGTGTAAAGCAGAAGCTAGCTGTCAGTTGTGGTCTGAAATGTGCCTTGAAAATACCTTTCTTTTTTTTTAACTCACTAACTTCATTCCTTGTGTTTTGTCAGTCACAGACAAACTTTTATTTTCCTGTTGCTTCTGCGCCTGTGTTAGTACCTACAGATCCAACATGAAAGGAGATGAATTTCCTCCTTTTCCAGTCGAGGTTGCAATCAGCTACATCCAGACAAATGCAGGGTGACAGAAGTATTGTCCACGTGTCCATGGGGTGTGGTGGATGTGCACAACAGGGAGTGCAGTCCTCGTGAGGTGACAGCTACATGAAAATGAAGACACCCATCTTGATACCTGTGACGTGGGCACGGTTGAGGAGGTTTGGTAGTTTACAACAACGCTCCGTAGTTCCCTGAATTTAGTTAAGTGAATGATACTGTTTCTGGCTGCAAAACATGGAGATGATTTTTGGGTGATAGGAAGAGAGACAAAACGGCTTTCAAGTGCTACAGTGTAAAGTACAGTTTAATCGCTTCGGTAGGTGAGTCGTGCAGGTGCTGCATCGGGTTATGTAAAAAGGTGTGGAAAGCTCTCCATCTGCTATTAATAGCCTTGGAAGTATGGCCTTTAAAGCACAAAGGATTATGTTAGTATTTTTAAAAACGGAGTTCACGTAACCCCCTGTCTTCAGCCCATTGTGGAACCTCCTTAATTTTATGAGGCTGTTTTCCTAAGGTAAAACTGGGTTTGATTTTTAATTGGTGGTGTTCACTGCTTTGTAGAATCCCATCTTTTAGCATAAGCTAATCCAGAAGAAGTGTCAGCTCAGAGGTGGTTGCTTAAAAAGGCAGAATTATTTACAGCAGAACAGAGCGTGCCACTGTCAAATACCTCCATTGTGACCTTTGAGATTTATTTGGACCATCCGTATTTTTCCATGTGCGTGACTCGCCTCAAGATAAAATATTCTTCTGTTTTAGAAGGCACTCCAGGTACTGCAGAACTCGAGAGCAGCCTTGCAAGTAGCGCCTGCGCGCATTTGTTTTAAGGAACAGACTTCATTGTTCGAGGCTTTTTGCTTCTGTTTGTTTAAGGAGATTATTATAAATATTCGTTTCTTGTTTGTTCATTAGTTTCCTTATTGATGTAAGGCTATTCAAGTCAAAGATAGTGCTAGGGTGCAACAGGGAGCAATTTTGAGCAGACGCGTTTGAAAATAAAAACCGCAAATTGTATGGATTTGCCAGCGCCCTTAAATAGGCACTTTCAAGGCAGCATTTTCTGTTGCTGCCCTCACACTCTGTGGGAAGGCTGAATGGATGATGTGAATGGAAATGTGTATTTTCTCGCGGTGTGTTTGTGAGCTTGCAGGCTTCTTTCTCCTGGAAGATGTAGTGCTGCAGCAGGAGCGAGGATTTTTTTTACAGCGCGGTAGCGATGCTGTGCTCAGTGCTGTACAAAATGCCATTACTCCTCTGTATTCCTTAGGAGCTAAGCCCCAAGCCCAAGACCTGTTTAGTGCCATAGGGCACTGCAGAAGGTGTGGGTTGCAATTGGAATTCACTCCCCTGGGGAGGATGGGCTGAGAGCAAGGAGGCTGGTGTGGAAAAACCCTTGTAAGCCACTGCCTGTTTGCGAAGATCAGGGCATCTGAAAACGACCAACCTCTGAATTAATTGCAGGGTTGCTCAGGTACAAACGAGAACAGGATTAGGCCTGTCTTTTCTATTTTAAGTGCAGAGGTAATATTTCCAACCTGTCAAGCGATTGCATATCTTGAATATCTTACTGGATAAATGAATGTGATAGCAACAGTCAAGGGTGGCACAGTCTTTCATGTAACTGGCACTTATCTTGCAGTTGTTGCAGTTCTTTGTTTTGTATGATTCCTCAGGAGTATTTCAACATGGTCTTGTCTGGTTTTTTGTTTGTTTGTTTTTGGGTTTTTTTGTGTCATTTTCATATGTTAGAAGAAACTGTCTTTTGGAAGGCTCTTGACCCTCACATCCACTTTCCCAAAATGAGGGGTTATGGTAGTGAAGACTTGACTTCACGTCCCTGGTGAACTGGGGAGGGATCTGTTTTCTTTTTACTGGTCAGTTGTGGGCTTTCTAGATTTTCATTTTGCAATGTGGTAGATGCTGCAAAAATGGATATTACTTTTTTTTATTATTCAGTTGTTCACATTAACAGACATATTTCCTGTCTGTTTAGTGGAAGAGGTGTAACAGGAAAACCAAAATTTCAAAATTGTGTGTCACATGTTGATGGCAGTTTGTGAGCTTGATCAATGTAGAGGTCTGATGTCATACCCAGCATAGTTTTACCCTTGTCCCAGGCTTTTTTTAGATGTGAACGTGCACTGACTGAGGAAGTAGTGGTTTCTGTTTGTGTGGCCTGGTGAGGAGGGCTCATTTATTTAATCAAAAGAAAATAAAAAGCCCCACTCTTATACGAAGTATAGCTGATTTCACTTTCAGTGGAATCAATAAGGCAAAATTTTGCCTGTGACTTCTATGTAAGTGGCTACCAAATGAGCCTTCATGTTGGATCCCTCCAGAGATTTGGCAGGGGGAACCACACCAAGGTTTTGTGCAGAGGGGGAGGGTTGTGGTCTTCTCTTGGTGCTGCTGTCTGCAGCTTCTCACCCTTGTGAGAAACATCTTTGTGTTTCCTCCTTATCCCAGCCAGATGCAGGTGGCGTTTGGCGAGCACATCTCTGCATTTATCTGCTCTGACCCATCCAAGCACAAAGCAATTCCACTCTTTCCTCTGTGTTAGACAAGCTCATTATTGTTCAGGTCTGAGGAGGCAAAGGGTGACAGAAGCAAAACAGTACAAGTTTTGCATAATTTTTTTCCCTGCTGCTGTGGGGGCCATGGCCCTCGTATAGTGGCACTTCGTTCAACCTTCTTCCTTTGCAGAGACTTCTGGGGAGGAGGGAGAATGCTGCACGTTCTTGGGCAGTTGAAGAGACAGCAACATAAGTGAAGTTTTGGTTCCATATCTGGACAGATTCTTAAAGTCCTGCTGCTTCAAAATGAAAAATAAAGGTATATGAATATCCTGTTTTCCAAACAGAAGTTAGCAGATCCTGCCAGGAGAGGAAATCTTCGCAGTTCTCATTGTTGCTCTGTCACAGGTAGCTGAATGCTGCTCTGTTAGCACTTGCATCCCTCATTTTACTTGTTGAATTTGCGGAGATGGTTTCCTGCTGTCAGGATCGAGTATCCCAGCTACCACTGCTGGTAGTGCTACTCACTGCCCCACAACAACACCTGTGAGGGAACCTCAGCCTTGGCTGCAAACCCCATGTCTGCTCCCCTCCTCACTGCTGCAGCCTCCTGACACCTTCTTGCCCTGGAAAGCTTCACCACAGGCACATGGTGGTGACCATCATGTTACTTGACCATCCCTTTCCTTGCTGACATAGTCCTGGCAGTCTGCAAGGCTGCGCAGCGCCTGTTGGAGCTTGGCAGGGAGCTTGGAGTTGTCACTGTGAAGGCTTTGGATGTGCTTTTCTTCAAACAATAGCTGTGTGCCTACATTATATTTGTTCTTATTAGTACAATCAAGGATGTTTATTCTGTATTCATAGCTGTATTTATTCTTTATGAGGTGCAGGAGTAAGTTTTTCCGGTTGCTAAAACGCAGTTTTTCCTGTCCAGAAGTGCAGCAGTTCTACTCCCAAATTTGTTTCCCTAAAAACCTTCAAAGCATGTGTGCATGTTGTGGTGAGGTGAAAAATTAGTTCATATATTAAAAAGAAGGGAAGAAATACTCAGTCCTAGAGCCTCTTTCTCTATACCCCTTCTGTTTAATACAGAAAAGATTTTTTTTGTATGCAAGCAAGTTCAAAAGGATGCTGAACAGTTTGTCTTCATGTGTTGTTATATTGTCATCAGGATACTAATTTCTGTGGATTACTTACCCAGACATGACATTATATATGATTTGAGAGCTTTAAGTTGCCAAAAGTACACTTCAAAAGTGTGTGTTTCATGGGCTCCTACTTAAAGCAAAGAGAGTGAGATTTACAGATGTACATTTACAGATGCTAAAACATAATGTTTGGGGGAGGATTATTGTTTCCTTAATTGCCTGTCTGATAACCTCCTTGGAAGATTAAGTATTTTTGGTAGCAGCTTTGTGGTCTGTACGCTGTTGGCTTAATATCTGTCACAAAATGATGTAACTGTTGCTGGCGCAGGTAAAATTGAGCTTGTGTTCAGCTCCCCGGGAGGGTGTTGTGAATGGGAAACTGTTGTATATACATAATCCCATTAGTCAATATTGTTGTTCAAAATCCTTTTTTTCCCCTTTCTCCTCTCACAACAAAGCTCCTAGGTCTGTGGTGAAGTGTTTTGTGACACATTTTTGAATGGGCCTTTTGCCCTGCTTTCAGTTCTTTAATGCAAGAAGCTTTACCAGGAAACAAGAATCTCTTTCTTCTCTGTCTGTGTTTTTTCAGCTTGGGGCTGTGATGCTGAATATGCAGACAGACACACAAGTCAGATGATCTAAGATGTGTGATATTATGAGGTTATCCATTTCACATGATTAGTATCTGTACTGGAATTGTTTGGTCTGCATTTCATGTCTGTGCCATCTAAATATGTCTTAATCCTTTTTAAAAAGATAGATTTTTGTGTGTTCTAACACACCCTCAAGGCTGCTATAAAGTAAATCTTCCTTGCATTATATTTAGTGCCATCTCTTGAAAGAGACGATTTTTAAATTAGCTTTTGTCATTGATAAAAGGCTGTATAAAAATAGAGCCTGATCCTGCAAAATCTTGCGGATCTGCTCAGTCTTACTTTTCCAGGTAACTTGTTGCCTTTGGCTCATAAAGACATTGTCTGAAATAGCCAAAATGGGTAGTTTTGTAGTTTGATTTGAGCATGAGCCCCATCAGCTGAGGTTTCTGCAGAAGTGCATCATTAGTCATTATGCAGTTAGCGCCTTCGTTAAGAATACTGAAGTGTGTGAGTGTATACAGAATTGGATCAATTTACTGGTGTAAGTGACTTCTTTGCACTGCTAGGCTGGCATATTTTAAAATCTTAGAGGGAAGGTTTGAGATGTTCTTGTAAATGAATGTGTGCAATTAGTTCTTGTAATACTGAAAGTTGAATGTAGCATCTGAAAATACAGGGTACTAAATCAGTGAAGTCTGTGACGAAAAATCATTTTTATCTGAAGTAGGGTCAAAATGAGATTTTTTTCAAGGCACTTTGTGCTTTATGTTCTTTTTAATATACTTAATCTAAGAAGACATGATGAGCTGCTGTCAAGCTTTTCCCCAGCTGGTTTTACATTTAAGGGTTTTGTTGTCTGCATAATGCTGCTTATAGAACAAAGATTTTTCTGCCTGGAGGTGCCTCTAGGTGATTTGGGGCAATTAAAGGGATTACTGGCCCCAAAGCAGAGGCTCACTGAAGCCAATTTGTTCACAATTCCAAGATTTTATTTCACAACCCAGAGTATCACCTTAAACTCAAATAGCTGCTGGTTTAAGCCAGCACAGAGGACTGCCTCTGCTCGCATATTACCCCACATTTAGGTTTTTCAGCTTTCAGAAGTACACAGCTTAATTGATTGAATGGAGTAGAGGAGCCAGATGGATTTTTTCTGTTTTCAGGGACTCAAACTTTATTTCCTTTCTTTCTGCATAAGATTTTAATATGTTTTTTCATGATGGTTGGAAGCATTAGCAACATTTCTGAGTCACATGACCTGATAAAGGGTCCCATGTCTCCTCTCCATCTTTATAGAACAGGAAGTTATTCCAGTATTTCCAGCTCTGAAGTCTTGCAATCCATGGTAGAGGCTTTTTAAAGTTCATGGGTTGTTGAGAAGAGGTGGAGATGCTGTCTAATCCCCTTGCATTCTGCCTTATTGACAAAGTTTCTAGCTTTCAAGATCAAAAAAAGGATTTAAAAAGATGTACCCCTAAAGAGCTACATAACAGAAGGCAGAAAATAAGATTCATTAAGGATTCACAGAAATTCATGAATGTTTAATATGTTTTAGCTTTGTTTTTGTTGTTTAAACAGAGTCGCAGGTCTCTCATGCCTTCCACTTTCAGAGAATCAGCGATGAATACTGAATGCAGCATATGCACATGCAGAGTCCTTGTGGATACCTTTTCATGGAGATGAGGCTCTCTGGAAAATGCTGGATATCACCACGAAAGTGGTAACAACTGTGTCCATCGCAGTGCTGCTTTTAGTGTCTGCCTTGGTCCTGCTGTCACAGGAGATGCAGCTGGGCTGGGGCAGCTCAGGTGCCGAAGTGTGCCCCAGAAGTAGGGAGGGCTGTCTGGGGAGTTACCTCTGAACTGGCATCCCCCAGAGCAGGAGCCAGGGTAAGGTAGATGTGAGACTGGAAAACAAGCCCCCACACCCTGATGATCAGCAGTGTGGTTCCTGAGTTTACAGGAGGAGGCGTAGAGAAATGCAAGGGGAGCCATGCATCCTTCTGGCTGCTTGACTGTTCTTGCATCCTCCACCCATCCGGTGGTATTTGGGGTTGGGGCCTGGATGTGTGGACAGCTTTTTGTTCTCTTCTCCCAGAAACTTGCGGTACTGAAGTCAGTCAGGAGGGACTTCTGATTTTATTTATTTTTGTTACTTTTCTTTTTCAGCAAGGCAGTTGCCTCCTGTTTCAAAAACGCCTTCTGTGGATGTAACCTAGGGGCACCATTGCCTGTCTCAAGCTGCTCTGGGGCATGCCAAATCCCCAACAGGTTGTTAACCTGTCGTGAGATGGGGTGTCATCTCCTGCTGGATTGAGATGTTCAAATCCAGCTTGGAGCTTTTTCAGAACTACCTGTTTTGTGGTCATACTGACAGCGGTGCCTGCGAGTAGCTCACTGCCTGCTCTTGCTGAAACTCGTCCCAACAGCAGCTGCTCACTGGGGTTGCGGTGGCTGTGGGGCTGACAGCTGCCACAGTCCTGGCTTTGGGGTATGAATCCAGCTGTGCAGTGTCTGATTAAAATGCCTGGGTGTGGCTGACCTAACAGTCTGACAATAACACATTTACTGACAATAGTAAAGGTACCTTGAAAACTGAGCAGTGGCACTGCAAAATTGTCCCAGCACATAATGTTGGGATGGGACAAACAGCTGTCCCTTGCACTTGTGAGCCTTATTTTTAAGAAATTCTCTCCAGTTGTTGCTGTGATCTGTGAACTGAGATAAAGTCGTACCTCTTCCGGAATATTCATGAAATTGGGCAATTCCATGGCCAGCTTCCCAGTCCGTAGCTTGGGAGGTTGGTATTACTGGATTTCCTTTCAGTTTGGTTTTTTTAATGTGTGTATGGTCTGTCAAATCATTTGCCCATGGAGTCAGAAGTTAGAGTGAGCATCTTTGAGATCAAGATAAATATTTTTGAAATTTAAGACTTGGTTCTGTGGAAAGCTTAATGGGCATTTTGTTATGCTCTGGAGTAGTTCATTGGGCTTCAGATGGGAATTAAGACTAAATGCTGGGAGTGACAGTTGTCTTTGCACAGGATTCTGCAGCCCAGCAGAAGATGCTGCTTCAGCTCCCCAGCAAGACAGGGTAGATGACTTGAAAGAGTAAAGGAGGGTAAGGCTTTTCTGTCCATCTTTTTCCAGGACAGAGGAAAAGAAAGTAGCTTTCGTTATACTGCATGTATAAAGTGGAGATCAAAGCTTTCAGAAGAAATAGCAGGTTGGGAAGGGGAAGCAGCTGTTTCCTTTTTCCTCCCACTTTCCTCTTCACTTCCCTGTCCTCCCCCACTGCTGGGAGGATTTCAAAATGCTGCAGAGATTTGGGCTCAAGATTTGTTTTGTGGTGAGATGTGGATTGTGAGAGTGGTTGGGGGATACGGCTTCATGTGATATTTCCTACATTTGCATGAAGTGCAGAGCTGGAGGCAAGTTCCTGAAGCCTGCCCTAGAGAGGCGTCCTTGTGTTGCCCTGGGAAACTGCAATTTCATTGACGTAAGAGTGTCTCTTGACTGCTACTGTTTAAGAATAGGATAGATAATTTGGTGTTCCCTGGTGAAACCTTGCCACCTCCAAGTGTTTGACTACTTTGCAAAATACTTTGAAACTCTTTTTTTTCCTTTTCTGTCCTCCACTGGCTTGCCTGACAGCAGTGGCAGAATACCTCCTGCTCCTCCTCTAGTTGCAGCCTGGAACTAGCGACTGAAACAATTTCTAGAGAATAAAATTGAGGGGTAATAGAGGATAGAGAACGGCATGGGCACGCTTCGTATGTTATCTGTGATGCCTAACAGAGCTTCTTTAATAGAAGACAATTTTTCTCTGCTGTCGTTGTGTTAGCGGGACATGATCCTACAAGAAAAAAATGGGATAAGTGAATATTAATGAAATCTGTCATTAATTATCACCAGAGCAGACTGTGGAGAATTGGGTTGCATTTTCAGTGGGTTTAAATATAACTTTGCTTATGCAATCCTGTTAAACATTGTTGAAGTATGTCACTGAGAAAGCTCATTATATTTGCTATATAAAGATTACGACTTTTGAGGGAGATTAAAGTTTTAGCAGCGGTTGCCGTCTTTCTTGTGGTCACAACAGCGACCTGTTAAATGTGGAGCAGAGGGGGGGAAGCTGTGGGTAAGCCAGATTTTCTGTCTGTCTGGAAGCACAACATTTAAAGCTGTTAAGCCAAACGAGAGGAAACTCTGTGAACTTTTTTTCAGGAAGCAAAAGTCTTCGGAAAGGGGGCATGTTCAAACAGTGGGAAACGGTCTTTTGTTTCCCTGAGTATGTGTCTTTTATATCGTGTATGCAGGTGAATATGTATGCTTGTGTGTATATAAAAAGAAAAAAAAATTCGAAGTGAAACATTGGCTTCAGATAGATCAAAATGCTCGGTTCCCCCTGAAATTGGAGATTTTTTTATTTTGCTGTGAATAGTGTCAAAAATAAGAGCAGCAAGTCAGAGCTGGGTGTACGGGGAGGCAGGACTGCCTGGGCTCAGAGCTTTGGTGCGCTGGGTTGTGCCTGAGGGGGCTGATGTGCAGACACTGTCCTGCAGGGTATTTTATGCGCCCCAGGCGGCACTTGCTCCGACAAGTCGTCTGCCAGTCTGAGTTACAGCAATGTCTGCGGATCGAAAGCTCTAATTAGGCACAAGGCACCTGGTGTATCAGTGATTAAAAATAAGAAACATTGTGACTAGTTATTGTACAACTTGCTAGAAACCACTGTGTAATGATGGTACATTTGCCATCAGATTAGGTCATGAAGCAGCTTTACTGCAGCTTGGAAAATTAGGATCAAAAATAGTCCTCTGATTAAAACTTGAGCTTTTGAAAGCTCTTCAGAGAAGAAAGATATGCAAATGCAGATGTATGGGAGAAATTAAGCAATCTGGATATGCATGATTCTTGAATTTAAAGAGAGTAATTGATGTAACCACTGTGCTACTCATTTCTCACAGTCACCCTGTCTTAAAACAATTAAATGAAACATCAGAATGATCTGGGAATAAGTTGCTTAAAATACAGTCTGTAATGGCTCAATGTATTAACATAGTGAACTTAGGAGTTTTTGTGGTCATGCAGCTGTTCTGCATGTACCAATGTCAGCCTGCAATAACAGTTTTCTTGAGTTAGGTTTATGAATTTCTCCCACGTTTAAAAAAAAACCCCATAACTTTATCACGTATTTATCAGCAGTCAAATAATTTCTCTTTGAAACAACATTTGCTTTCTGATATCATGAGGGGTTGGTCTCCTCCTCCTTTGCTCTTTGCTGCAGCAGCATGATTCCATCAACCTCAGGGCATCTGCAGGTCCCTTACATCCTGTCAGGCAATTTTTAAACACTGGGGAAAAAAAGAATGTTTCTACCAACAGAAAAAAAAAAGTTAAGTTCCAAAGACTGGATGTGATCAATATTAGTCACAGGCCTGTTTGGCATCTCTATCTGTTGAGCTTGAGGAAGTCCAGCCTATTCCTAGTGGCTGTTTTAGATGCTGCTCACTGGCTGAGTTGAAGGAGGTACCTGTAGCTTCAGTGGAGGAAGGCTTGGGGACAGCCAGCAGCTATGGGAGCAGCTTCCCGGGATGCAGCAACAGTTAATCACTGCTTATGATTTGAGGGTTGTTTTGGGCTGATCCCATTGAGGACAGCAGATCTTTTCCTCCCTCACAAAACCCAGTAGAAGCTGATCACTAATTATTCGTGGGCTTCCTGTGCCTCCTGGCCAGCTGCAGGAGACCTTCTACTGGTGTGATGCAGGGGGTGGTAGATGGCTGAAGCAGTACGGTGCCTTTTGGTCACAGCATCAGCTTATTAGTGTAAATGAGGCTGTTTTGAACTAATTTGAAGCTGTAGCTCGCAGGAGGTCTGTGCAGGGGCTGACTTTTGCTTTGTTTAATCTTACTTTGATGTCAGGATGTTCTCTAGGTCTCCGAGGGTTAAGTTGTCCACGAAGGCAGTTTCTCTGCGCATCAAGCCTGCAGTTGTGGGCTGTTCTGCATGTAAGGTATCAGAGTTTGGTAAGTCTTGATGGTACTCACTTTTTAAAACCTCACAGCCATTTTAGCTGAAATTCAGCGCCGTGTTTGTTGACATCTGTTTAACTGATGTCTGTTTGCACCTGGCCCAAGCCCAGTTTTGTATATTAAAAATGATGCTCTGTTGAAGCAGATATTGCCTGTTGTCTGTGAAATGGACTTGATTTATGCTGCTGATTAAGAGTCGTGATCATGGTGAATCTAGTTGCTGCCTGCTCCCTATGCAGCAGCTCCATAAGCCTGAACCACCGAGTGTGGTCTTGGAGAAGAGCAAGGAGCATGGAATTACGGGAGAACATAAAATCAGCTAATGATGCAGACAAGCACTGTCCAGTAGGATGTACCCCAAGTTCAAACACGGTGTACCCCAAAGTCAGAGTTCAGCACGAGTCTCGTGCTTATTCAGAAAATTGCCACAGGCTCAGCTGGAAAGGGCGATGGTCCTGGCAGTGAGCACGCTCCTGCTTAGCTGGGGCCATCAAATTCCCTTGCCTGTTTATCAGTGTTCCCAGGCTGAAAGGCTGATAGAAAGTGCTTCCTGATCAGCATGATAAATGGAATTTTGCATGATAATTATGTTTATAGCAGGACAGATGTACTAATAACACGTTCCCTAAAGACTTCAAATGAGCTGTAAAAGAATCAAATCTCTGCTGAAAATGCTGGCAGCAGTATTATTAATTGTGTAAGTTACAGCTGATAATTGTCTTGCTTCATTTGAATGAGGCAGTCAGCTATTAATGGCTTGTGCTCTGTAGTACCAAAACAGCAGACTGCGCAAAATTTGTCAGTCTGGATAATACAGTTGTATATTAGCAATGTGTCCTAATGGACATACTCTAGTGGCTAGGGAAGGGAGGAAGTGTTACAGTTAATTTCTAATGCTGTTTCATCTTTTCTATCAAAATACTTGCTTATGTGCCTTCAGGAAGAGAACTGTTTTTTCTTATCTACAAATTGTTTCATGTAAGACAATGCCTGCAGTGAAAAAACAAGCTCTCTTTGTGGTTATCGAGGATTGAAATGGAGAGTGACTAATTAGCTGTCTTGTTCCACTTACCTCTTCCACAGTGGTGAAATGAATGAAAGTCTTTCCCTTGTTTTTATGTGTGTGAGAGATCCCACTGTTGTGCAGATCTGTTACAGAGCATCCATAAGCGTGCAGTTGCATAGAGATACACATACATATAATAGAGACATGCCCTGAAAATCTGTTAGAAGTTATCAGGCCTGATTTTTAAAATACCAGCAGAATGAATTTCAAATGGGAAATCGTGGTAAGCATTGTACCAGGTTTACAGTTAAGTAAAGATCTTGTAGGTAACTAACCAAATTCAAAACCCCGCTGCTGCAGATTTAATTACTTTTTGTGACATCCTAATTCATTTGCATTCCCAGAGCACGTTTCATTTCATCTTTGGTAAGTTGAGCTGCAGATAATATCCCAGAGGAGCACGATTCTCGTAGTCCTAACCTACATCCATGCTCTGGTTGATTAATCTGTAAATCCTTCAAAATTTCTCTCCCTTGCTATTACATCAAAGCATGCCCGAGTAACAAACATGTGAGCAGAATCTTGAAATGTGTTCCCATAGCATGAGAAAGACTCTTTGTGTGTTTCATTAGGCAATACTTTGGGATTTTTTTTACGGGCAAACAGACGGTTGGCTTTCTAAAGAGTGTGAGATGTGTTCCTGGGTTAGCAAAAGAGAGCTGATGGTCTGGAAAAACTGCCTGGAGATGCTTTGTAAAAATTGTCCTTGGTTCCTTGTGACCTTTCATCAACTTAATTCATTGCTAATGAGCTGCAAATTCATTGCAATTCATTGCAGAGCTTTAAATTTGCCACTGAGTCAGATGACAAAGTGCCTTGTTTTATGTTACCAAGAAAAGTCCTCCGACTGAGGGAAGACTAGGCAGTAACACAACTCTGAAAAAGTCAGAGACCCTTTGTCTCTAAAGGCTGCTGGTGGAAGTGCAGAGATTTTGAGAAGATAAAGGGAGGGGGAGACCAGAAAAACTAAGTCTTGCGTCTGCATAGGTTCTATCCATATGCCTGTTCACCGCAGAGAAATGGTAATGTGATTGATTTGTTCCACATAGAAAGGCAAAGCCTTCAAAATCAAATATATCCATTTCTGCGTTGGCTTAGTGGTTCTTCTACCTCAAGCCATTGAAAAAGTGCATGTATATGAAGAAATTAAATGCCAGCAAGAAAAAACACACTCAAAAAAAGGATCTCCACTAAGGAAGAATTTAGTATGTTTTTGCATCTACAGTCATGGCGTTTGCCATCCAAAGGACTGCCTAAGGTTGTACGTAGCATGGCTACAGTTATAGCCACAACACTACTCTTCCAGACCCTGGAAATCGTTCAAACTAAGTCATTTCAGACTAAGTCAGCGTGCCACGCCTCAGCTTTGAAAGAACCAACCACCGCATCAGCTCGGGATCCCATGCCAGGTGTTGTTCAGGTCTGGTGGTGTGATTTGCTCCTGTGCTTCCCAGACTTTTGGAGACGGAGACCTCCAGCAGCCGGCTTTGACTGCTGGGAAGAGTTGGTAATGTTGGGTCGTGCTTTATGTCCTTCTAAATGCTTTTTTAGTAAAGCTGTTGACAATGGGAGGTCCTTCATCAAATGTGGGATTATGGAAGCCATCCTTGCTTCTCCTGAGCCTCAGAAGAGGAGGAGGGAGAAGCACTGTCAAACTGCCTGTCCTGGGACTTTACTGTAATTTTTAGACTTTTTGTCCCCACCATCCTGTATAGATGTCTGGAGTAATGTGCAGGTTATATAAACTCACCATAGCTTAATGTTTATATAAACTCACCGTAGCTGAATGTTGTGCTGTTTGTGATGGGGAGAGCTGAGTAACTCAGATCCTCCAGACTTCCTGTAAGGTCAGGGTGTGACCCCATTCTCAATTAATCATCTCTACCAGGAGATGGGTTTGCAACTACAGTTAATTGTTGGTTATTTTGCTTTAATGATTGGTTTATCTATTTGTTTGCTTATATGCACAGTAGACTAAATCAAGTTGAAGGCTCAATACACATTTGAAGTGGATCACTGCGAACATTGGTGTTGGTCAGCCAACCTCTACCCTTCCTCATTGCATAATATGAGTGCAACATATCTTACGGGTGTGCTGGGGAGAGACTGAACAAGTCAGGAATCATCACTGAGGTTATTTGGTGCAGCAATCAGTGGTGCTTTAAGGAGGCTGCCTGCCAGAGCTGCTGCCTCTGATCCTACTGGCACAGCATGAGGAAACCAAGACAGGGGAATACGGAAAAAGTGAAATTTCTGTCTTGTGTTGCATTCTAGTAGCAGTCCCCTAAACTGTTGTTGGCCAGCTTTGTCACTATGAGATGCTATTTTATCATTCTGATAATATATAGTATCAGTAGACTCAGTCTAACAGAGTGCTCTGGCAATTTTCCTCACTTTTAATGTGTTAATGAATCTGGTAGAATAAAATATTGCAGTTGGAAGGGACCTACAGGGATCATCTAGTCCAACAGCCTGACCTCTTCAGAGCTGACCAAAAGTTAAAGCATGTCCAAATTTCTTGAAGTTTTTTTGTGGGTTTCCTCCCCCCAAAAACTGATTGACAACTGCTATCTCATTGCTGAGTATTTGCTAGCCAGCCAACTTGTTGGCACCCAGAAAAATTCAGTTCTCCAATAATTACGTAATTAACTAAGCCGGAGATTGCTCAGATTACATTTTATAACCCAGCACTACGACAGTATGTGGGGAATATAAGAAAGTAAAAGGCCATAAGTTTGGGAACCTTTCAAGACTGCATATCCAGCTGTTTGTGGGGTGGCAGCGCAGCGTGTGTTCCCTGAGTGAATGGGGATGGTGCCCTGGGAAGAGGCTGTTTTCAGCAGAGAGTTAGGGAGGTGCTTTCTAGCCTCTGGCCTCTGCCAGTTGCCATGTGTGCTCTTGGGGGCGTATTGATCCTGGGAAAGGCAGTTCCCCAGCCTGCAGATGCAGGCTGCCCTTGCCAAGTCCATGAAATGTTCATTAGGGTGGCTGCTGGGTACTCTGTGTAGTGAAAACAGGTGGGGAGGCTTCTTGGCCAGCTTCTCTAAATATTGGACACAGCTGTACCCGCCATATCTTAAAAGAGAGCAGTGATACAGCTTCACAACCGAATGTTACCAGTGTTATGAGAATTCCCGCAATACTTCCTTACTGGAAGTAGGGGGAAGCGAGGGCTCCTTGTGGAGATCCAATCTCTTAAATGTCACCTTTTAAACCGTGATTAGTCTTTGTGCACCTGTGATAGGCTGAACTGTGGTGTTCAGTCTGTAGCTGGTCTTCTGTCATGCAGAACTAAATGTTCACAGTGGGGTAAACTGGTTTTTGAAAACATTTAAATTTTTATTAGAGGTCCTGTACCAGGAGAGAGTAACTTCAGGCTGGGAATGAGCCAATTGTCGTAAGCCATACTGAGCAAGGGACTTCAACAGAGAGAGAAGAAAATTATCTAACCCTCTTCTACCAGCAAAAACCCAATGCCAAACAACAGGAAGATGCCGTGCCCAGTCATGGTGGCAGGGATGGGGGAAAGAGGAGGATGTTTGCTTTTCCCAGCGTGAAAAATGCTCCAGTGGCACTGTGCTGAGTGGCTCCAGGATCTGTCCCTAGTGAGATGAGCAGGGAAGAACCAAGCTCTCCCCCTGCAAGACTCAGGTCCTCAACCTCCCTGGTACACTAAAGCAGTTCTCCTGGACAGTAAGGATCTGCCTTTACCGTAACAATGGATCTTGTGGTACTGTTTTTGGAACGTGTCTCCTGTATTGCAAATATGTTTCTTAGTAAAGCATAAGCAAATGCAATATTTTAAGTAAATACTTATCTTTGTACTCAAAGGCCTTTGGCATTGAAACTGACTGTGTATGAACTAACAAGCAACAAGGCATTAATTCCTGTGGATGTAATAATATTTAAAATTATGGCACTGGACTCTTGCCTTATCACAGATATCAAAAAGTTAAGATGTCTAAGCCGTCCAGTATGATAGCTGATCTCTGGACAATATGCATAGGCTTGGTCTTCAGCAATGGATGGCCAGGGAAAGCGAGGCATTGACTTTAGGGTATGTAATGCGATGCTGGGAAAAGTGCCTGATCCCAGGGATATGTGTAGCAAGTGTAGCCGGAACTAAATGCAAAGTACGCACCAGTGAACGCTCAGATTGCCACCACCTGTGCCAGCATTCATATCTCTTGCCTGAAATGCCTCGTGCTAATCTGCTTTCTCCTATTTGTTTGTTCTTTGTGCCCTACTCACACGGGGGCTTTTTTTTCTTCATCAAGAACGCTATCCAGATCATTCACAGTGTCTGGGATATAGTTTTTCAGCAGTAAAATTAATTGTATGTTCAGATCTTTTCTAAGTCTAAGCATGTTAAGACGTGGGATGACAGAATATGTTCTCCCAGGTAGCACATGTGCATCTGGGGGCAAGAGAGGAATATGAGGTTGGGCTGTAGGTAACGTAAAAAAAACTCAGATGAAAGAGGAAAAGGCTGAAGTTTTAATTGCATGGCTATGTATGCAGGCAGAATTAAAGTGTTTTTTTTCAGATGGCTTAGTAGTGCTTGTCTGTGTTTCCGTGGGTTATGGTATCTACTGCATGTAGCCTTGACTTGCAAGCGAGTTTCTTAGTTAATTACAGGACTTTCGGTGTTGTGGAATACAGCATTTTGTGATTTGATACTTTAAAGACTTGCACTCTGGCAGTGTGTGGTTTCCTCAAATATTTGATTTTAATGTTGATTCTTCATTTCCCTGGGATGTGATATTTAAGGGCAAACATTACTTTTGAACAGAACTAAATATTCATTGTTTTGCAATGCACAGAGTTTTGTCGGGCATAAATGATACATGAAGAATCTGTTAGATTCATGTTAATCCAACGAAGGCTGTTAGGGTATAGGTTTTACTGCAGAAAAAGGACATAAAGATGGACAGTTTGTATGTTCTTTACAGTGCTATTGCATCTGCTTTGGCAAGCGTCCCTGTTTTCATAAGGTCAGATGACTAATCTTATTGTTTGCTTCTTTCCTACTTTTGAGTGTCTCTAATTAAGCTGATGCCTACTGATGCCTTACCATGATAATGTGTGTTAGGTTATGAGGTAATCGTTGTTCTGAAAAATATAGCTATGGCAGTGTTCGGGCATACTCAGAATAAATCACTGCACAGACGCCTTCTGGAAGCTATCACACTGCTGCAGAGTCAGTGAAGTGGAGACAGTGAATCTGTAAATCATTGGTTAAAGGTAATAGAGGATGTAGATTTTTGGCGCTTCGGCATCTGTGGGAGCTCTGCTGTGTTGAAATGAATCTTACTGAATTGTGGCTGTAGCTCCTCATTATGGCTTGGGCAGAGCCAACAGTTTGAGGACTGGGTGCAGAGGCAGCTGCCTGCAGAGGGAAGATAGCATCATTGAATCGTGGAATCATTTAGATTGACCTTTAAGTTCATTGTGTCCAACCATCCACCACCAAACCATGATGGTAGGTTTCAAACAAGATACATCTTTGGAGAATTGGGAGTCTTTCTGGGGAAAATGAAATGTCCCCCACAGTCAACAACATGTGGTGATTGCTCTTCTGTCCTCCCTGGACTAAACCCTGGGAGTTTTTTTCCTTCACTAGAGGTTTCTAGGAATCCTGTCTTCTAGAAAGACTGATAGTGTGTCAAGTTGAACTGCGCGAGATGCTAAAAAAGTCCAGGAATCCTGTTCTACCATACCTTCTGTTTTTCTGCACAATTGCATATACACATTCACACTACACAAATGCTTCATCAGTGAACAGCTTGCTACTCAGCGCTTGTGGTGAAAGTTCCTTGTCTCTTTGCAGTGCTGGTACTCTTGATTTTATATTTGATTTAACCAGACCCAGATGATCCCTCTGGGGCTTTGGGACAGGGCTGTGCTAGAATTTTGTATGCTATTTGAAGGATCACGTGTGTAAAGCTACATAAGAATTTGTGAACAGAGCATTGTGTTGCATTGTGAAAGGTCAGTGGGATACTTCAGTATTGTCATGTTTACTTTCTTCAATGTTTCTTAACTTCTTTCCTCATTCTTACTTAATTCTTACTTACATCCTAAATCTGGGATGGCAATGTAGGTGTTTTTCATGTTGAGGTGTTACGTGCAGACAGGTCAGGAGGCAGAAGTTCAAGTACTGTGTATTTCGGAGCTTCTGCCTTGGATATTGTGGGAGGATGAGGCTTGGAGAAGGAGTTGGATGACAAGATAGGTGGAATACTGAGTGCAGGGGGTACCCCTGGTTTGGGAGGAGCCATGTTCATGCCATAGCTCTCCCGTCATCTCTTTGTTTCTGTCCATCTTCCCGCTTATGCCCAAAAGGTTGATGGCGACTGAAGAGACATTTGGCATGGCATTATTCTCCTAGTTATCACTAGATTCAAAGGTCTGTCTCCTTGCAGTGCATATCCCAAGAAAGCAGGTTTGAGGGTTCTGGTAGCTCAGGATCTCTGCTTCGAAGACTTTCTTCACAGCCCGCTGCAGAAAGCTGTGGTCTTAGACTATGCTGGCATCCTGCCTGCGCATAGGCGACAGCTGAGTGGAGGGCTCTTGGTATGTTCTCTGTGTGTTTGGGTTGGGCTGCTGAATTAACAAAATAACCCATTTTCAGCATGTGCCAGATGCTTTTAACTCCCATTGTGGGCAGGCTTGACAATACACTGTGCAGCGTGGAAGTCCTAAATGGAGTTTGATGTTCTTTGCAGATAATGGTTCTGCTGCGTAATTATGATAGCACACAATTAAAAACAGCTTTATATCGCTTTGGGTAGCTCCTGGAAATTCTATTTCCCTTAATAATTTTCAATAGTCTCAGGGTTTGTTTTTCCTGTGTTTGTCTTCCTGTAATATTGGCAAAAGATAGGAAGAAAATGAGCTGGGACATAAGAATCCCAGTAAAAACTTCAGAGGGAGGGTGAGAGGTGACTCATTAGCGGGTCTTTCATCTGGGTTCATGCTGGGGCATGAAGTCAGGGGTCAGGAAGTGAATGGGGAATCGTTCACAGCTGATGTCTTGTATAATGTTTCAGAAGAGCGTATTAATTGTCGCAGCTTAGCCTGGGAGTTTGGGCAGAGGCGTTCAGCCGGCAGGCTGAAGAGGAGTTGGAGAGAAGTGGCATTGAAGTTTCTCTAGGGTGACAAAGGGGCTGGAGCTGCTGGGGACAGGGCATGGCCTGTGTCTGGCAGCTCTGCTTATACCTACTGCCCTGGCCCCAGAGCGGGGAGAGAGCCAGCAGCTGCGCTTCTGTTCATACCCAAATCCAACTCCAAAGCAGTTAGGGAAAAGAATGGCAAATGATAACTTACTCAAAACTCAGAGTAGCCTGCAAGATATGCTTGTGGCCATAATATTGTAATATATAATATACGTATCAATGTATATATTTATTTATTTACTTCTGGTATTTTCTTTTTCATTCTGCTACATAGAAGCCTAATCTTAGATCTCATTGAATACTCTCCTTGTTTTCCTTTTGCTGTTCAAGCCATTTTGGTGCTGGAAGGAACAATATTAAGCCCGAATGAGAAAAACAGCCCTAGTGTTGCTGTTCCCATAGAGGATCAAGGTGATGCTCTGCCTGGATTGTCCTATGGGACCTGCAAGTCCAGAGTATGTTTTGGTAGCTCTTCAGGGAGTGCTTGCAAAGAATAGGGTGGCTTTTGAGCAAGACCTCCTCTTTGAGTCTGGAGCTGGCACCTTTCACAGGGTGGAGGGATGGCAGATGGAAACCCTTCACTTACACCTCTAGGCAGGCCCTGAGATATCCTTACAGGTATCCTGATCTCATTCCCAGTCACTGTAAGTTTTATGATTACTTTCTTTCCACTCCCCTTCTGCACTTACCTAGGGTAGTGTTCCTGTGTGTCGGATACATCTTCTGTAATGAAGGCGCAGTGGAAATAAAGAATCCAACATCTCCAAAGTGTCAAGCAGTCCTGTGCTTTTCTGATGCTTCCAAGCCACATTAGTATAAACACAGCTGTGATCAGAAGGTGATAGCCCAGACGTTTC
The DNA here is from genome assembly GCA_013397845.1 of Melanocharis versteri. NCBI lineage: Eukaryota > Metazoa > Chordata > Aves > Passeriformes > Melanocharitidae > Melanocharis > Melanocharis versteri. Next base: position 1,626,182 of record VZTG01000673.1, on the reverse strand, counting down.
TGCCCCGTGGTTCTTGCCCCTTTTGCCTGGCCACCTGAAGGGAGGAGGTGGCCCAGTGGTCATGGGAGCTGCCAACAGTCTCCAGCTCGGGAAATGTCTTTGTCCTCCTGAGTTCTCCCATCAGTGTTAATGCAGCCAGCAGGTGTTCAGATGATTGGCACTCGTGTGTCCCATGTCACTGCATCTCTGAAGGGATGCAGTTGTTCCAGACAAAGTGAAGAAGCTTGTCCTGGAGGGGTACTTTTTGTTCTGGGAGCCAGCAGCACCCACGCCGCTGGCTTCAGCTGTTACAAGTTCGTAATCTTAAGAGAAGCAGGGGGAAAATTACACCCCCAGCTTTCACAGAAATTAGTTGTGTTTAAAATGCAGCTTTTTCTTCCTGATTTTGTAGCTGTGCTAGAAAGTCATTACACATGGATTTATTTTTCCTTATCTCTTGGATTATCATTGCCTTCCTTCCTTCCTTTCTTCCTGGATGAATTTATCCAGTGTTCTGATTGTAGCTCCTTTTTTTTTTTTTTATCACCTCCTGTCTATGTGGCTTAAGATTTTGTACGTTTAACATAACTGAGCTGAGTATTTTGCAGCAACTGAGAGCAAAGATAATTTTCCACTGATTGATGGGGTGGTTACGGTGAATATATTTGCAGTCTACTTGCTTTGGTTATTTGCTGTTTTGGTTACAGACCTGCCTTATTTTATTTTTCCGTGTATTTAGTTTCTTTCTTTTTTTGCCCTTGTATTTTATTTCATTTTTGCAATTGAGGCATGTATTAATCTGAATTTGGAGGGGGAAAACGAAGACAGCGTTTTAGCTTTTAAGAAACTTCCACAGAGATTCAGACAGCTGGTCAGTGATAAATCCAGTATGCCAGCAGGGTCATGAGTATCTTAGAAAACAGCCATTTAAAATACCATGGCATCAAATATCTCTTCAGTTTCTTTCTTTGGTCTGCAGTTGGAATTTGATTGCAGAGTATTGGTTATTTCTGGGCACATGCACAGGGAACCAACAGCAAGGAAATGGACAAAAAGTATTTTAGGTGGGTGTTTAAGGGAAAGTGATATTACGTGTTTTTTAAACAAAACAAATCTGTAAGTTGCATGAGACTGTGACCATTGTCCTAGAGGGGCCGATCATTAGAACAAGGAGGTCATCATCTTTCCAGTGCTGAACTGCATTTTTCTGTGTGCTTTGGCTGTGGGGAGTGAGGGTGAGTTTGGTATACCTAGAGTGTGGTGATTAAACTCGGAGGAATTTTTTAAGGCTTTCTGTGGACTAGCAGAAATTAACATTTTTGTTGAAACATCTTTAATTTGGTTATTAAGGGCAATTGTGTTTTTGTGTGTTAGCTGACTGACATTCACTCTACAAAAGTTTTAGAGCATTTTATATTGAAATTGCATCTGCCTAAAGACTTATCCCAAAGCCTGAATCCTGTGTGAGTCACATAGTGCTATTTTGTTTTGTTCTGCATATGTTCTTCCTCCACAATAGAAGGATTTTCCCGTAATTATTTTTGAAATAGGGCATTTTTAAATACAAAATAGGTATCAACACAGCTTCACATCAAAATTATGGCGATGTGTGATATAAAACAGTTTGGGTTATTTCAGTGCAAGTGTCTACATATACCAGCTGCTATAGAATGCTAATCAATTTTTGAAAAATAACCCTTTTAGGAGTTGTATAGACAAACCCGGCTGCTTGCCTGAAGAGAGAAAGATGATTAATTTAAATACTAAACACCAGTTGAGGTGATTAACTCTTAATAAAGTCAATGAAAAACTGATTTTTCTTGTATTCCCCGGAAGATCCTTTCAAAAGCTTTGCTTTTCCGGAATTGTTTTTTGTCCCATGTGTGTGGCACAGGATATGACTTTGTTCACAGCAGGTAGGTTCATTAGTTGGCATTTCTAGTATAATATCTAGCTGTGGAAAGCTTATAAAATACTGGTATTTAGGTCATCTTAATTAGGCCTTGAAATAAAGATTTAAGATAAAGTGGAATAATTGCACATCCTTCATTGCGGCTGAGCTTCTTCAGTGAAAAGAGGGTGCGATTCCCAGACAGTATGAACCAATTTCAACAGAGCTGTTCCAAATCCTCCTCCTTGGTGCTCCTTTGACAGTGCTGGGAGCTGAGGTGATTAAAACCGATAATTCTGGGAAGAGGTGAAAGATGTGGCAGTTTTCAGCTGGGCTGGGGGCTGGGCTGGATGTCCTTGCTCTCACTGCTACCTGTGCAGTACCTTTTATGTGTGCTTTCTTCCTTCCTTCCTGGATGAGTTTATCCAGAGTCACACCTATATTATGCCCTAGTTGAGAGGTAGCTCAGGTATCAGTGTTCCTCTCCCAAGTTTGGGTGAACAAAGAGCTTCCCCCACTCCTTTGTGCCGGCTCACTTGCCATGTAAGGCACCCAAACTGCTGCAAAATCAGTACTGGTGAAAATCAGTGTGAGGTCTTTCATGCCGAGAGGGGTGGCAGCGATTCCCATCCAGCCTATGTTGCGTTTGAGGTTAGCAAGCAAAAATCAGGAAGCAGCATCCCTGGTGCCGGGTTTAAGACGTTGAGACCAGCAAGGGAAGTCAGAGGACTCCAGCAGGCAGCTGGTGAAGTGCAGTTGTGTGTGTTCCTGCCACCCAGCACATCTGCCTTAATGACAGGTGCAAATGTAGGATCTTCAAACCTGTATCTGACAAACTATCGGCAATGGAGTTGAGGATGGTGCATAACTTTGGGCAAGGAAACCCTTGGAAAAAGGCTTCGATGGCGGCTGGAATATGCACCTGGTGCTGTACAAGCACCTGGCATCTAGAGGAAATGCAGTGTAACTAATTTGATAAATTTAATATGAAGGTGGCAAGGTTGTATCGTTGTTGATCTCTCTTTGACTAACAGCATGCCAAGTATGCTTTTGGTGTTGTAACATCACAAGATGGGAGCGTGCCATTATTTGTGTTATTAAGCTAATGATGTATAAAGAGGTATTAAAAAGCCAAGAGCTGTCATCTGCCACATCATCTGCCAGTGGTGCTGGTAGTTGAAACTTCCAGCTTTTGCTTATGGATCGGTGAAAATGAAAATGGAGGAGGAGCTCCTCCTGATCTGAATTTCTCCCGATAAGAGCACTCCTGTGTCCTCTCTGACTGTGGATGGAGCTGAGGGAGCATCCATGGGTGCAGGAGACAGATCTTTGGTCTCTTCTTTCTTGTCTATGCCAGCACATCCTGAAATATAAACATTTTTTTCTTAGCATTTTGAAGGTGTATCCTATCTTGCGCCAGATCTTCTAAAATCCTAGTTTAGACAAAGCCTGAGGAGATTTAGGTTTGCATATTTTTCCTAAGAGGATTATGGTTCACACTTAGTTGATCTATAAATTGTTTGAGGGGTTTTCTATGATTTTCTAAGTACAGAAAAAGCTGCATGCATATTCAAATTGTCTTGAAATGCATTGTCTGTGGATTAGTGATAGAAATTTGGTATCTGAATTAATAGCAAATGGGATCACTAGACCTCAGGGTTATTTTGAACTGAAAAACATTTCAGTAATCAGATTTGCAGCACGGCTGCAGGAGCAGTTATAGCAGCACAACTGGAGGGGCAAGGGAATTGCAGGAAGGATTAGAAACTGCTTACAGTGGCATCAGAGAAAACAATTTATTGTGAAAATACAGCCCAGGAATAAATTAATGAGCACCTTTCCAAGCGTATAGGAGCGCTCATGACATTCTGGAAACTCTTTGCTTGCAGATCAAGGGAGTAAGGCAGCTCAGTGGGAATTGGGCAAGAAGTGGTGATAGTCTTTGAAGACTTTTATCGTTTTAAGTTCATACTCATGAAGTCACTGGCGAGGTGCTCCGTGCCTCAGCCGTGGCCCCTGGGATCGATGGGTGCTGGCACAGCTCCTGCCAGCCGGGTGCTGGGGCACGGTGCCACGGCTCTGCTGGCTGTTGCAGCTGTTTCGACACCCATCGGCAACGGAGTAGTTTCAGTGATTGCCAGCTTAATTTACCTTTATGTGCCTGCAGGTGGGCTGTGTCTTACACAGTCATTTATGGTGTTTTTTGGAGGGCTGGGTGCAGTCCTTGTTTTGTGTCGCTGTCAGGGTGTTTGGAGGTTGTGCAGCAGAAATGGCTGCTAAAACAAAGCCTGTACTGGGGCTTCTTCCCTGCCTGCTAGAGCAGCCAGAAAACCTGTAATGCTAAGATTTCCATAATTATTTCTCTGGAGGTGGAGGAAGGATGTGACTCAGACATAGGAAGATGGTTTAAAACAGAGCTTAGCTCACCTGTGCTGCTCACGGGGGTGGTCAGAGCTTCTGTTTAAACTGCTGTTTTATGACCAGTGTTGCTGGCACCGTTATCTTTTATCTCACTTCAGACACGCCTCGCAGGAGCAATGAGATGGATGAGAAACAAGTGGCACTTGCCTGGTAGGAAGTGCAAGGGGCAAAGGGAAGTGTCCCCTGTGGCAGTGTGAAGGGCAGGCAGTCTCTGTGGATCTACGTCTGCGTTATTTTGTCAAAGCGCTGTACTTGTAGCATTGCCAGCAGTACTGCAGCACATGTGGGACTGTGTTAGATGGGTGTTAAACCCTTGAAGGAAGGGAAGCATGACCTGAGGAGGAGCTGTTGTGAAGCTGTAACTTCTGCTTTGCTGTAGCAGCTTGTGTGGAGTAAGTTTGTTTTTGGTGGAATCAAACAGATTAAGATAAGCAAAACAGAACAAAATGTATTAATATCCAAAGGTATGACTTGGCTAGTGAAGGGCGGTTTGTAATCTTTACTGAATAACAGCTCTGAGGACTTTCTCGTGCCCTCTAATCAGCAGTGATGTTTTGTGTTCTGTTTTCTCTGCAGACGTCGGCTGATCTCCCAGCGATCTTCTCTGGAGACTCTGGAGGACATCGAAGAAAATGCCCCACTGCGGAGGTCATTTTATTTACTCTCTCTCTGGCTTCTTGTCTGTAAAGCACATGCATGGGCAGGCTTGCTCTCCCTACTCATGCTGAAAAGTAGCTGGGTCTTCACATTAAGATATTCTTCATAGTGGCTAAAAGTGTTGAAGCTTCACACGCCCTTCAAGGTGGTGGCTGATATGAATTGCACATTCCCTGCCTTTAGGTCATTAAACAAAAAGGCAGCGTTTAAATGAAATGTCAGATTTGATTAATAGAAAAGTTTAGTTGTCACCAATATGAATGACTAGCCCCTAGTCAGTAGTACCCTAATGTCTGTGGTACATTTAAAAAGTATTTACAGGTGGTTTAATACAGTAAGTTTTTGAAGGCTAGCATTTTTTATGCATTTTTACTGTTTATTCTCTCAGCCCATGCAAGTTTATTTCGGTTACCGCCATTACTGTCTGTGTGTTGGCTGGGTAGGTTTGTGACTGCTACCCCACTAATAAATCTGCCCCCATCTTTGTTATATTGGCAGCTTCAGTGCGGTTTGATTAATGCATCTGGGAGACCACAGCTTCCTTCTCTGGGGACCACAGTAATTAGTCACTAGGCAATCCTCTGGGGTGATGGAAAACCAAGCAACTGCTTAACAGTTCAGAAACTGGCTGGTCAGTAATCTGACCAGTGCATGGAATGCTTCCAGGTCAGCTGTTCAGCAAGACAGCAGCCTAAGTTTGATGGCCTCTTTATCTTAGGACCTGTAATTCAGCTGGTTTATGTTGGTGTTTAGCCTATAGCCTTGTTTATCCGCATGCAGATTGGCTGTCTCTCCCTACCTCGGAGCAAAGAATAGCAGAGGCTGTACCAATTGGCTTATTACCAAGGCTTGATTATTTTTACAAAGCTTACTGTTGCATGCTTACCAGCATGTTATGAAGTGTTCCCATAAGTGATTCAAACATGTATAATTGGTAAAAGATATAAACAAAGTATGGTTTGCCAGGCAGTACTTTTACTTGCTAATTTGCAGAATTGGTGGTAGAATGTCTCTCTTGGTGGTATTTTCCTGTGAAGAAGCTAACGAGGCTAATTGCAATCAGAGGGTGAGGGAATCTCGAGGCCTTTACTAGCAGGAGGAAGGCAGGAGTGGCAGAGTGATGGGGTGTGCCTGTGCAGCACGATGGTGTTTGGGTGCAGCGGTGGGGACTGGCACAGTGGTCTGTGGTTTCAGCCTGGCATAATGACCTCCTGGGCTTGAGAAGCTGCTGAGCTCTGCCTGTGCTGGGGAGAGTATGGAAAAAATAGGGTAGGAGGGCTTAACACTGAGGGGCTGTTCTGGTCCCATGCACAGGCAGAGGATGCTGGTCCTGTAGGGGCCGCGGAGGATGCAGCAGCCGTGGTCGCGCCGCGAGCACAGGACTCATCTCCAGCGCCTGCGAGCTCTGCCTCGCCCTGCAACAAAACAGCCCTGAGATGAAACAGAGAACGCTTTCACAGGCGCTGTGGTTTCAGCTGATTAGAGAGAGCAAGGGTGGAAGGCAGGGGGAGGATATTGCTGTTTGTCTCATCTCTCCTCCCTCTGGCAATTTCTTTCTGTAACTGCAATTTACAAAGCACATTCAGATGTAAAATAGATTTAAGGCTTAATGTTTTGAAGAATGATTATTTTTTTTCCTGGGGTAGTTTATTTTATTTTCAGTTGGTTTGTATACTGTCAGGAATGTAAAAAGTAATACTTAGAGTTAAAATCAAATTGGAATTATCCTTGCAAATAGAAGATTTTAAATCTTTCTAAAATTAAAACAAGAAAGAACTTCCCTCAATGGCTTCTTTATCAATAGCTGAGGAGCATACAAAAGCGTGGGTGTTGGTGTGAGTGGGGAAAATTGCATATTTACTAGGTTTTGGTTTGGTTTAATTTTTTTTCTTCTGAAAGCTTGGGCTAAGCTGTCATGGCAGATTACAGGAAGTTTTACTTTGCTGAGTTTTTTTATGAGGTTTTTTTTTTTGCATGAAGGGAGGGGGATGGTGCCTTTTCTTATTATTATTTTAAATATTGTTTTTTTGTTTGAGCTGTTGCGTTTCCAGACTTATTGTCTTTATTGTTCTTGCTGATTCCTAACACAGGGTGACTTGAATCATTTGTCTCGTCTTTCCTTCCTGCTTTTGTGTAGACTGCTTGGCGGTACAGCAGGGAACTGAGAACTTTTTTTTTTTCTTCTCCCTCCCCTCCCTTGCAACTGATTTATTTTTCAGATGTCGGACACTCTCAGGATCACCCAGACCAAAGAACTTTAAGAAGGTTCATTTTATCAAGAACATGCGGCAACACGATACCAGAAACGGCAGGTACTGTGCATGCGAAGGCTGCTTCTGCAGAGGCAACCCTTGGGATGTGAGGGAAGGGACAGGATCAGCATCCCCCTGTGAGAGCACAGCCATTGCCACTCACCACGTATCTCCTAATGGCCTTTCACATAATCTGTGAGAGTGCAGGCTGCAGTGCATGTTCCTTCCCCCAGAGAAGTACGTGTCAATGGAAGTGCTAGCCCCCACATTTTAAGACCTGTGTCTCCTTAATACAAACAACCTGCATAAAAGGAAAATCTGTGGTGCTGTTGGAGTAAACTAGGCATAATCTGGTTGCATTTCTTCGAGGGTGTTGCCAGGTTCTAAGTGTGAGAGGGGCACATGGCTGAACCTGCCTGGACCAAGTTTAGCAATAGTTCAAGGATACTTCCAACATCTCTTAGTGGATATGGCGTGCTGGTAAATGCATAGCCAAAGATGGTTGTGGCAAGATGAGGCATGGGATCCTAGTTTCCGTGGCAGATGTAGGCAGAGAGGCTTCCAGGGGATGTGTGTGAGGTGCACCTATATCTGCATCACACCTTGAACTGGGATGTGGACTGCCCAGGTTACAGCCACAGGCACTGGTGGGATCTGTACAGCAGCCATTGGCTGAGTCCTGTCTTTTTGCAAAGGCATGGTGTTCCCATCAGCTGAAGGTGTATCCATCAGCAAAATGGGTTCTCTATTGCGGTATCATCCAGCTCAGAAATGAAACTGGCTCCTCCCTGCTTATGAAGAAGGTATCTGTCCTCTCTGATTTTTCCTAAAGACAATTTCTCTGTGTGCCTCATAACTTTTTTTATTCTTGTTCTTCCAAACCTAAATAGGTTTGAACTAGGGCACCTGCATAGGTTGCATGTAGACTGAACTATCCCAGTGAAAGTTGACCCTTGCACATGCCTGTTCTCATTAAACTGCCATGGCTGAGAGCCACATATGCTCTGATAGACCGATTTGTGCCTGTAGCCTTTGATTTCCATCGAACGCGGAACCACGTCACTAGAAATTCTAACATTGCATTGAACCACAGGTTTTATGAATTGAATTCTGGTAGGCGTTTCTTGGCTCAAGAAAAGATTTCTTCACTGTGATTCTCACATATGCAATTGAATGCAGTGAAAGGTAGTAATCAACATAAATGTTGTAGAAGGTGTCCGTGAGAGATTTTAGAAACAGCTTTTAGACCCAGCTTTTGTATTAAACAGACACATGCAGAGCTATTGACTTGACTACTGTCTGACTAGCCGCTGATTATTGTCTTTATAACAAATACGTGTGGAATAAAACACTGAAAAGCAGCCCTTTAATTTTAGTCCATTTCGTGCATAAGTAGATATATGCTCTAGGAATTCTTTACAGCAAAATAAACTTACAAGGTATTATGCAAATTCCACAGAGAACAAGTAGTTTCTGCGATGTGTATATAAAATCTAGGCATAAACTTGATAGAAATATTACCTGCAAAAGAATGAATAAGTATTTGATTTGTAAACTCTTTTCTCCACGTTTTGCAGAAAAGTATTTGTAGCATATATGCAACATTTTATCTTAATTCATAGATCAGTCATTATGCCTGACAATATAACTGAATATTTTTCTTGCTAAGAAAGCAGTGAGATAGCTTATGTTATTCAACTGACTTCTTATCTTTATCAGCAGACACAGTTTTCCAGAATATTTCCACAATCATAATAAAGATCTCTTTATCTAGAATACAAATAGAATAAGAATAAGAGACAGTGTTGGCAGTAGTTTTCATCCTATGGTCGTAGAGCCACAATGACACAATGAAATAAAATGCAGAGTTAACACTTTGTGTCACCCCTATGTCTAGCAGTAAGTAATCTGAGTACAGACTGTTTTTCCCAGGGGTCTGGATGCAGTCACTGATGTTAATAGGCATTCTGGATGAAAAGGAGCCCTAGAAATACAGATGGATCTGCTTTATGGATTCATCCTAAAATCGCGGCATTTCTGAGAACCTTAAGCCCTCTGAAGCTGGTGTCCTGCCCAGTTGCCTGTGACACAGAGGAGCACAAGTGTTGTAATGGATAGAAAACCCTCCTGGGGCTCCTTTCCATGCCTGAGACCTTGTCCCAGGTGGCTCATGTGTGGTTGTGCAGGATGCAGGTGCTGAGCTGGGCTGGGGTCAGGTTCTCTGAGCTCACTCCAAAGCCCCTGACCCTTCTGTCACAGCATGTCAGTCTTTCACTTAACATGAGGAACCCAGCTTTGAAGACATCTACACTGAATATGGTTTTGGGTGGTGAATTTGATGACTGGGCTTTAAAGTAGCCAGCACTTTCAGAAATTGTTTCTCTGGCTTGTGACTGTGTCACAGCAAAGAGAACTGCAGTGTGAGTGGTAGCTCAGGGCTCCTCTCTCTGGTAGCTGCCCTTGTTTGCATCGCTCAACCTGTGAAGTGATGTGTCCTTGTCCTGTGGCACTGAGGGCTCTTCCCCTCTCAGCCTCAGGGATGACGCGTGTTGAGCAGCGATGCTCTGGGCCCAGCCTTTGGCAGTCCTGCGGCAAGGCAGGACCCGCTGTGGTTAAAATAAGAGTTCAGCTATTTAGCACAGAGAAAAAGCTCAGACAGAAAAATACACAGACTGGAGCTTAATCAGGGAGTCCTTGTAAAGCTTCCTGTTGATAGCTCTGATCACTGGTCAAACCGGTTTCTTTGGATTTGTAGGTCGTGGCTTATTGAGTTAGAAAATTGGGGTTCCTAGACTGTGTTAGCAAAGCAGTGTTGTAAAACAGCACAAAATAAATTTTCCCATTTAAAAACAAAGACAAATCAACCCTGACATACAAACTAGCACAGGTAGCCACCAGCATATGGTTTTACCCACTTTACTGAGCAGATTTATTGGTGATATCCTCCATAAACACTGGAGCAGAAGATTAGCAAAAGCGAGCCACCGCAACAGCAACCTGAGCCAGCTGAGCAAACAGTTCCTGGTGAGGATAGGACAAGAACAGCTCTAGAGTTATCGAATGTAACAGGTATAAAAAGCAGTAAAACAACATTCCTCTGCCACCCCCATGCCATTGCTTTCTCAGTTTTTTTGTTAGCAAACACATTTCAGTGAAGGCCAAACACCATCATGAAAGCTTCTTTTGCTGCTCTCTTAGTTGCACACACATGCAGACTAAGAGACTGATGATTGGCAGCACACTCGCAGTTCATAATTACTCTCAGCCACCTTCAAATAGCTCTTGAACTTGTGAGACTCCAAAGTGAGGGCTGCTACCCCGACAGCATCCGTGGTTTGTGTGTTCACCTTTGTGTGCAGGGCAGCAGAGCCCTGGCAGTCAAACGTCATCAACCAGGAATGAGAAGAGAGGCTGCAGTATTCCACGTGTGGATTGTATATATGATGTATATCACACTGCCTGATGGCAGCCTTTTGGTGCAACACAATCAAACCTGGACAGATGCTGAGGAAAGCAGACATTATTCTTCAAGTCTAGCAAATTACTGATTCTCTTGAGAACTTCGTGCTCATTAAGGTTTTTTGCAGTATACACTTCATAAAGAAATTGGAAGATTAGCTTTTATAGCCTTTGCTCATTGTCAAAACTCTCTTGCAGAATAATGGTTCCTCTGAACCATAGTAATTAGTACAACTTTTCAGTGAAATCTTAGAATTAAAGAGTGAAAACCTTTTTGTGAAGTGGTTTTAAACATGTCTAGGTAGCACAATTGGAATCAGGGCATGTAAACACTCTCACACAGCTTCTGAGATCGCTCCTTCAGAGGTGTGCAGGATCGTAGAAGCCCTTTGTTGAAGAGTTGAAATCCAGGAAAATACTTTTCTCCCATAAGCAATAATTTGATTTTCTTGAACAGCAGTGAGCTTCCTCCATAACTTCTTCTCCAAAGCATACTTTGTGGCAAGTTCCCAGACTTTCTGCCCCAGTAAACCATCGCAGGCCTTCAGAAATTTTTTTGCTTCCATGCATGCCATCAGACCTATACATAAAATGCCGTTTTATCCCTCTGTGATGACTTTTTGACCACTGCTTTCGCTGCTTCCTTTCCAGTCCAGCTCCTAAAGCTGGTCTGCATCACTCTCCCTCGGCAGCTTTGCAGATGAGGTTTTGTGGCATCCTGGCAGTGGAGGCCATGGGCTCCTCTCATGCTCTGCCTGGGAGATCTTTGTGTAAAGAGAGTCTGCCAGTTTATGGAAAGAGAGGCAATAGTTGGGTCCCAAGGGAAAGAAATTTGAAAAAAATAGAGTCTGGGCTGGTGCTTTTTATTTCCTTTCTTGTCTGATTCCTTCTGATACACGCAGTTCTGTGGTAACTTCCTACTGTTGTCTTTGCATGTGGACATGGAAGCACCAGTTTGTTTTTCTTTTAAGTATTAAGAGTTGAGCGGTATTTTTAGGGAGGTGTAGGGCGTTGGTGGAAGAGCTGTATTTCCAGAAGCAACCAGAGGGAGGGGGATAATATGCTTAGTGGGTACTGTGGTTTTCCGAATTCAAAGATGCTTTCTGATGTCAGCCTCGAAACCTGTGCCAAGTTTCATACATCAGCAAACAAGGCTTCCAGTGAACAAGCAAGCTGTTGTGAGTAGCAACCATTCAGCAGTAAGCGGTGGCAAGCGTAAAATTAATCATTTGCCAGGGTTTTTTTGCTTGTGGATTGCTGTGCTCAAATGGGAAAAATTATTCCTCCCTGCTCTGTAACTCACTGCCGCACCGTGAGACCGTCTTGTAGGATCTGAGACATTTCCCTTAGGTAAGGAGTGTTACAGACAACAATGAGATTGTACTTCATCTGCTGCAGGAGAACTTCCTAAAGCTGTATGCGTGTTTATTATTAGAAACCCTTCTTCATTAAAGGATAAATCTCTCTTTGCTTTTAACCAGGCTTTTAAGGAAGAAAATAGGATTGCTATAACAGAGTAATCCAGGAGAAGGAAAATCGATCATTCTGCATTTTTCTAAGGATTACGTGCAGCAGCTCTCTTGGGGAGCTAAACCTTTTCCAAGAACGATGACTAAGCTGGTCCCTTAAGGAAACAGTGTTCTAATAACAGCATAACTGGTATGAGATTCATAGGTGCATCTGCTGGTTTTCAGACAGCAAAGAGCAAAAGAGCTTGCTAGGGTTTGTTATCCAGCTTTGAGCAGTGCAGGACAAAGGATGAAAGATTCAGGTTAAATCCTCACAGATCTATGGGACACAATGTTAGAAAAATCAACATTGGAGAGCGGATCAAGGAAGTGCAATAGCCCCAGCAGCCAATGTAGTGGTAGGTCCTAGCGTTTTCACCACAAGAGGAGATTTTAAGAAAGGTAAAATATCAGTAAATTCTAACACTAATCGGGTCAGAAAACAGCACAGATTGCTATCACTGTGTCTTAGACATGGTGCAGCCTGTTAGCCAACTTTAGAGGGAAGAAGGGGCAGTTGTACAGCGGTACAATTCTCAGTGTCCTGAAGGTAATAAGGAAAAAGGGATTATTTGTAAGCAGTTACTTTTTGGCATTATATATCTTACTTCTTGATCAAGCTTCTTTTGGCTTCTTGCAAGTCTGCATCTCCCAAAACTTTAATAAGGTAGCTACTGGCATTCCCATGTTTTATGGGAAGTGGGTCTTGACCTTAAGGTGGTTTTGATGTTGCTTAATGATATGTCAGAGCTCGATGGCTGAAGGCGACAGTGTGGCTGTGTAACAGATAGGTTGCTCCAAGCTATTTGATTTAAAGAAAATGAACTCTCTCCGAGCCGAAACCAGGACAGTATCACACAGTGACTTTGCTGATGTTGCAGAGATTTGGAGACTGGTTAGAAATACAAGGCATTTGCTCTAAGAGTGTCCTGGATTCTGAGATAAGCTCTCTGCAGGCAGATAATGTATGATTTCATGTAGCCAAATCTTGGCTAACTGCCTATGAGGAGCAGAGGCAAGCCATGCCTACAGGAGGAGGGATTCAGCCCTGACAGTGACTGAGACAGATGTGGCAGGGAAGTGTGGGATCAGTTATGCCTGAGTGTCAATGCAGCATCATAACCAAGAGGGTTAATGTGATTATTGAGCACAGAGGCTGGCAGGGTGTCATGGCTAGACACTGATCTTAAAGGTAAGACGGGAAGATGTGCAGCTGCTGAGGTCAGGGATAATGCCTGCAGACCAAGAAAGGTGATGGCGCAAAACTGGAGAAGACTCAAGGAGGAGGCTTGAAAACAGTGGAAGGATCTGAAAACTTAGGATAATAGCAAACCTAGCCTGACTGATGGATGAAGCCTGTTTCAGGAACAAGAAGCTGGCAATTGAAAGAGTCCTGTGGTTTAGCAGAGGAGGGTAACAACCAGCAGCCAGAGTGTGTATCAGTGGTAATTGTTGGTGTGTATCACCCGGGTTGCTGCTGGGTTTGTCTGTTGAGTTTCAGCCATTGTAGTGAGTTGACAAAATGGTCCTGTGCCTCTCTTGGTGGACTTCTTTCACTGGGAAAGCATCTGTCCTGGATTCCAAGTCACATATTCAAGATAGTCTTCCTAGAAAGCCTGTAGAGGAAACGGGACTCCACTGCTCATTCACTGCTCATTTACTGCGGCACAGGCTTCAGCACTTCTGTAAAGACTCCGTGGTACAATATCTGTGAGATGTAAAAGAGGACAGAGAAATCGTCCATTATGGAAGTTTTATGACTGCAAATTCCTCAGTGGTAACATCTGTTGCTTTGCTTATTGTGGTGGGATTTTTAAATGTTAGTCTTTGATTTTTTTTATTTTCTTTTATATTTTAGAATAGTCCTTATCAGCAGCAGAAGATCCTTCTGTAGCATATTTTCAGTGCTGCCATATCGAGACTGTACCCAAGTCGGGTATGTATATTTATATGTGTACTGCATAGTCTTTCTGGGCCTGCATGTAGACCTGATAACAGACAACAGCATGATGGAGGCTAATGCTTTTACATGTCTGCTCTGAGAAGGGGTAACTGCTCTTAGGTGTATTTGCCTTGTGGACCATTACCAGGTTAAAACTACAGCTCTCAGTCCCCACTTTATTTATATGTGTTGTGGTATCTTTGATTATTAAGCTGGAGAAAACTACCCCCATGAGATCAATGTTCCTGAAAAATGCACTGTTTTTATTGTTTCTTCTGGCTTCACTCATCTTTGACAAAACAAATTCTCTAGACAGCACAACTTCTATTGTGTAAGCCATCTTAGCTTTCTCATTCTCCCATGCAAACATGGTGCTACTGCATATAGATTTATAGAACTATTAAGCAATATTTGGATTTAAACAGAATGCTTTTTTATTTAATACTTTTAGTCACTGGTCAGACCATTCAGTCAGTGAAAACATTATTTTGGCCATAATATTATACAGTTTCATAGCTGTCCCTGCAGCTGCTTTGCATCCCGTGACGTGCTGAGACACTGTAACTCCGATAGAAAAGTTCCTTCGGAATGGAGTAGTTCTCCAAAAACTGAGAAAGCTTTAACTCTTCCACTGAAACCACAGAAGTGGAAGAAGCTGGATTTGGCTGGAAGACGTGGCCTGGCAGGCTCTGATGGCCAGCTGGGTGCCTTTAGAGGTGCAGTGCAAGGCTGGGACGAGCCGTGCTGATGGGAAGCATCTCTGTGACCCTGGGACAGGGGGGAAAAGCGTGGCCACCATGGCCACTTGCCAGAGACCTGAGAAGTCCTTGTGGTTGACTCAGTGACTGCAGAGCACAAAATTTGTGGGAAATAGTCAGTTGATACACTGAGGTGGGTTTGAAAGATCCACAAATCATCTAGAGTCAAATCAATGCACTGTATAAATGACAAATTTGGATCATACTTTTCAGCCATCTATTTAGTTCTGGAGAGTGATTTGTCACAATCTCCTTGTGCACCAGTAATTTAAAACAAAGGGAGCTTATTTTTAATGCACAAAGGAAAGGAAGCACCTTTGTCGGCGGGTTGACTTGGTCTGCTCTTTCTTACAGTAAATATTTTCCCTTAATTAAACTGTGATGACACATCAGGCAAATTCTTGACAGACTGGCAGATTTGTTCTTTGTTCTTGAGTACACTGTCATTCTTTTATGGTCATCATCCTGTGGAAATTGCCTCTTTATTGAAGATTGAATATATTTTGAAAATCTGATGACTGGTTATACGTTCTAAATTACAGCAGTAATGAGCCCAGCTGCAAAACTAAATATTATTTCAGCATGTCATGTCTTGTCCTGTGCTTGCACAGCACGAAGGGCATGGGATGAGAAGGTAGCAAGTGCCAGTACGTAACAAACCAGCCCTGTTCCCGTGGCTAAAAAGCCTAGATTTAAAAAATGCCCTCTGTCTTTCTTCCAGAGCATCAGAGGAAGAGAGAAACAATTCAGTGGCACCTCCTTCCAGGAACAGCTGGTGCAAAGAACAGATAAGGCAGTATAGCATAAACTGTAGCCACTCTGTTCAGGCTGCACAGTCCTTGCTTACTGGCACACTTTGGATGTGAAGTAGGAGGGGGGAGAGACATTGGATACTTCTGAAGTACTGTAGCGACAGCATCCTTTAGCTTTGCTTTCTCTGAATCCCTGGATTGCTGATGTCTGTCCCCAGGCAAGATGTCCCAACTGGTTTGTGTTCTGCAAACATCACTGAATAGTTAACGAAAAGAAACAGGTCTTTGCAGGGAACCATCGGCACATCTGAAATTTGACTGGAGAAAGCCCCTTCAGGAGTGGGAGAGTAGGATGGAAGAGCAGGCAGGAGGAACTGTCCCA
This sequence comes from Melanocharis versteri, assembly GCA_013397845.1. Taxonomy (NCBI): domain Eukaryota; kingdom Metazoa; phylum Chordata; class Aves; order Passeriformes; family Melanocharitidae; genus Melanocharis; species Melanocharis versteri. Next base: position 1,610,181 of record VZTG01000673.1, on the reverse strand, counting down.
TGTGAGAGGAGCACACAGCAGAGCTGCTGCTGCTTCTCCAGCTCTGCTCCAGCTCACAGGCGCTGTGGCCAGTGAGGAAGTCTCCAGGCACAGCTGCCTTGTGGAGGCTGCCAGCCCGTGCTGTACTGGAGGCAGTGCGGAAGAGCTGTACTCTGTTGGTGCTGGTAGATCCAGTCTGCAGGAGCAGATCCATTACAAAAACGTGGTAAAAGGCACTTCCTGAAGCCGTAACTCTACGTAGCTGTCCTGTGTGGGTGGGGCAGCATCACCCCTCACCAGTGAGGTGCGAGCAGTGCGCTACAGACTGTCACCCTCGCTTGCCTGCCCTTCTTGCAGAGGTCAAGCTACAACAGCAAGAATCCTCCCCAAAAACTTCCAAACTGTGTTTTTAAGTGGTTGTACCAATACAAATGGAGGTCTGGGGAGAGAGCCGTAGAAGCACATGCAGGGATGAGGTTTGAGGTGCCCCTGCAATAAGTTTTCTAAATGCTTTTTTTTCTTCCTGTGTCTAGACCAGCAGAGCAAGTGTGAGAGCAGACATATCCAGGTGAAAACAATGTCAGGAAAGCTACCTTGCAGGTCAGGAGCTGAAGGAGGTGCTGAGCATCTTGCCTGCTGGCATTCATTGGCCTGCAGTATCTCTTGGTGTTATAGCCCAAAGTCATCGGACCCTAGGCAGGGTTTAGTGGTAGCTCAGGCGGGTGATGTAGTGATGCAGTTGTTTTGCACCTGTGAGAATACTTGTACCAGTGTTATTGTCCCTGTTCTTAATTTAACAGACGCAGAGAAAGATTGTCTGAGTGTTCGGCTTTGATGATGTCTTTATGACATACAAAGTCATTGTGTGATGCTCAGGTTAAAGGCAAGTGCTAGTACTGCAGGTTTGGTTTGTGTAGTTGCCTCTCTTTTTTTAGTATATTGGAAACCTCTTTCAACCTTTTATTGGTTTGTCTTTCTTCTTTAAATATAATATTCCAAAAGATGTCAGATCTGCTTTGTGAGCGGTGTTGAAACTGCCTCAGTATCCACTTCATATCTTCCTTGCCACAGATAAGCATTAATCCCCATCTAGTTCTGTAGATGGGCAGAAAATTGGAGGTGCTGACCTCCCATTTATATCAGAGGTGCCCCTTGTGCATCCCCTGAGCTGCTGTGGCACACACCTCCTCTGTCAGAGGTCTGTTGTCACTGTGGAAGCTCAGAGCAAGCAGAGTCGGGCCTTGATACTGTTCCACTTCCAGGACAGGGGAAGATGAACAGCAGATAGCTGTCCTACCACACACACCCTCAGCACAGGCATCTACACCCACATGCTGCCCTGCGCCGGGCCCGCAGAGGGGTTTTGTGTCATGGCAAACCGAAGAGTGAAGCCATTTGCAGATGGATTAAACAAGACTTGAAGGAATTATTCATTTGGAGATGGGCTCCAGATGGCTTGAGGTGAACTGGATTTCAGCCCTTTGAGACAGGAGACGGGGATCAGACACAGCAGATATTATCCTTTTAGCCATTAGGCAGGTCATGCTCCGGACACTCGAGTCCCCAAAGAGGAACTGTTACAGCCAGACTCTCCAGGAATGTTCCTGCAGGTTTCTGCCCACCCCTCTCCCCAGCCTGGTGTGTGCAAGGGCATTCTGTGGTCCCTACCGTGTGGCCCCAGCCAGGATGGAGGAGAGCCAGGTTCAACTCTGCCTACCCTGGAAAAAGCAGATATCCAGGGCAGAGGAGAAGGGAACCTATTGTCCGTTGCTTGCCTGCTCTTGAAGCTTCTCTAGGCACTACTTCTCCATCAGCTTCCAAGGAGTTGGCACAACTCTGGCAGTGCTCACAGATGTCAGAGTTGCTCCATGTGGCCAGCAGGATGTGGTGGCCTGCAAAAATGCTCTGCATATGCCTGCAGCCAAGTGAGAACGATCCAGTCCTCACTAGTGTAGCCTAAGCAATTTCAAAAAAGGGCAATGGCAATGTATGTCTGTCACTGTCAGAGGGGTTATAAAGGAGGAAGAAGGTACTGTGTTGCTTTTCCCCCCAAGAATAAGAGGTATTGCAGTTAGTTGGGTTTGAAGTTCTGATGTGTGGTTTGTTTTTTATCTTTGGCACACACCATTATGCTTCATGATTTAAAAATGTGTTTTGGAAAAGGGGCTTTTTAGGCTTGTTTTTATCAATGGCAAAAGCATTCACAGATTGAAATTGTACCTATTCTGATGATATTTTTTGTGATGTTTTAAGAGCTCTTTTAAGAGCTTCCAGGTTTCTGTGAAGTCCTGTCCGGAAGATGAATCTGGAGGACCTGGGGGAGGAGGAGAGCTGGCAGTGTGACACAAATGCAGCACTGCAGCCTGGTTAGTCTTACATGGAGCACTCAGACCTGGGCTCGCAGTGACTGACTGTGACAGCAGGGCTGGAAATGATGAGCTACAGGACAGAAAACTCAGAGCATCAGATAGTGGACATCCTTATAAAAATGGCCAGTTCACCTCATCTTTTATTCTTCCTGACATTGAATTCATTGAGTGGTTAGAAAGTTACCTTCAGCAGGCATAGCTGCTGAATATTGCTGTCTGGACAAAAATACAGGTATTCATCTGATGAAACTTGCCTCCAGCTAAAGGAAATAATGCAGTTTGAGTAATCAAATGGATTGAAGCCCAGGAAACAGACCATTCTTCTGAAGTAAAGCAGCAAGTCATTAGATAAAAAGAATTTGTGTCCTTCTTAGAAATGTTACTAACCAGCTTCATCCAGTTTCTAAAAATAAGTCACTGCTGAATTTAACTTTGAATTTAACTAAATGCTGGCCAGAACAATAATATGTTCAATGATGCCAGGAGCAAGAGGTTTTCAATACCATCACCCCAGATAATATCTAACCAAAATGATCAATTAGTCCATAAACCTGGCATTCCCAACAGCTTTCTTTACCTAAACTCTGCAATCTTCTTCCATGTTTAGTGTTTAAACTGGGTAAGAAAGTCATATGCAAAATGAGGTGAAAAGAAGGACTCATGTGAGGCTGTCTTGCTGCCATCAGTTATTTGGCAGGTTAGTGAATGTGGAAAACAGGGCAATATTTACAGGAGAAATGAGAGCATCTAAATTGCCATATGGATTGGAGCAAAAAGCAGACAGCAAAGCAGGATATTCTGTTACGTCCTTCACATTTGTTACCAAGTTCCTTGCTGTTCTTCCCCAACAGATTTTGTATGCGAGGCAGTTTTGATTAAGTCATCAATCTTGAGTGCTTTTCCTGAGCATTTAACATTCTGTAGGCCCGGGGAAGAACAACTATCTGTTTTTAGCCTGTGACAGGGAAACCGAAATACCCTGCTTTTCTTTACCATTGCCCATTTTCCCTGCTTCTCACAAATCAAACAAAAAAATGAAACAAAGCACGTATTAGCTTTACAGAAAGACACACAAATATGAGGCTTTTTTTCTCACAACAGGACATTTCAAAACTAATCATCTCATGTATGAATTTTATAGAGCCACCATTGCTCATTCTTGTGAGTTGCCCTGTTCCCTTAGATTGAAATTGACCAATGAATCTCCAAAAGCTAATAAGTTTAAGTTTTGAACTTTTACTTTGTGTTGGGTAAAACATCAGGAAAAGAGCTGGCATGCTGACAGCTAAATATCTTTGGAGAGAGAAAAAGGAGGCTGGCCCATTGGAGCCATCTTTCCAGGAGTTTTTTTTGCTCCTTCTCCCTGTAAATTGCAGCTGGAGTTGTTCTGGCAACACTAATGGCATTAGGATCTGAAAGCTCTTGATCAATTATAGCAGGCAGTCTCAGGCAGCGGGAGATCCGCTGCTGGACTGACTGGCAGTGCATCATTTCCAGAGCTGTCATTGTCCTTGTCTCTATAAACAGAAATGATAAGTAGAAATTACTTACTCTGACAGATGAGAATGGCATCTTTTCTTGATGTCTCATGAACCTCTTTTGCTTTTAGAATAAATCTTAGCAGTCAGGAATAGCTAAGCATAAAATACAGGCACAGAAGGCTGACATCTCTAAACAACAATTATCAGATTCCTTTTTGCAATAAGCAGAAGGCTTTTTCATGTATCTAGAAGTCTGTTTAATATTTCATGGACTCCTAAATTATTCACAGGTTAGAGTGCTCAACTGTTACTGTCATTTAAAGAGCAAGTGCCCAGCAGGAGTACTGCATGGGACTTTGTAGATCACGTCAAAGCATAACATTTGGTTCATTAAAGAAGTGTTATACTTCCGAAGGTAACAGCATCCAATTTATACTCTGTTAATCCTGGCCTGGCTAATAAAAGACACGGTGAGATTGCTTGTTTTGATCCTTATCTATCTGCTCAGTAAAACTTTTCACCATCTGATGACAAATCTGGGATCCCATGTCACCTGGTATGGTTCCAAGAAAATCTGTGAACTCTGTTAGATGGAGAAACTCATTTTTTTCTTGCTAAGGAAACCACCCAGTCTGGCTACTCGAGAGACTGCTGGTTGTACTCCCAAGGCCAGAGAGTTTCACTGCTGGGACCAAAGCCCCTTCCCAATGGGTGGCTCCTGTCACCTGATGGGTCCCCACTTGACTCCCCACACACCCCATACAGACCAGATTTCCTCATCGGTTTGATGCCAGGTTTCCCAGGGGAAAGACTCAGATATCTGTCTCATTCCATAAAGCCACTTATTCCCGGTGCAGTAACACAGAAAGAGCCTGAGCTGGTGCCTCTGAGGAGGACCCCCAACCAAGGAACCTCGGGGCTTTTATACCCTCACAGTCTCTGGAAATCTCCTCTTCCTCCCAAGTCTTTGGCTCCTGCTCCCCTCTCTGTGTCCATCCACCTTGCTGGCTCACTGGTTTATGTCTCCTTTGTTATCCAAAAGGCCACAATTCCCAGCTCTCCTATGTTTCCCAGTGTCCATTCACCTGGCTGGCGTCACCCACCATCATGCCCTCTGTTATCCCAAAGGCTGGCAGTTCATGGCCTCTCTTCTCAGGCTCCTATCAGGAGCTCAATCTGTATTTCAGTCTGCATCTCAGTCTGCAGCTTGTGAGCCCGGCCACTTGGACCAGATGAATTCCTCAACATTCTGCAGTCATGGATAACTAAGACAATAGATTTCGTTTTGAGGGTAGTTTCTAACACTGCTCAGCCTTCTGCAAATGGTATCCATGGATAGATTATCTAGAGCTTGACATTGATGTAAATCAGGGTAACTCCCCAAACTTTGTCAGAAGCTAGGATCTATTTTTTTGCCTCCTAAGGAAATGTTATCCCTGATCTTCTCATTTTCTCAAGCTTTCCCTGCTCAAATAAAGTGGAGGTAGTAAAATTAAGTTCCCATGGTTTATTTTTGGTTTTGGGTGTCTGCTTGAATTCCTTGAAGTTTCTTAAAAAGCACTTTTGGAAATAAAGCAGGAAAATCAAAACTGAGGAAGAGGAGGAAGGAAGTTTTCTTTACTTAAATGCCTCTTTGGCAAGGACTGTCTTTCCTACTCTGCATTTTCTAAGCACTGTTTACTACTGGATAGTGGTTTGTGCAGTTCCTCGGTCCCATCGGTAATTTAAATAACTTGAACGCAGTGAAAGCTTGATTTGTTTTTTTTATGAAGTGCCTGTCCTCCACATGCTCCTGCTTCATGAGACCCCTTGACTCTGGTGCCATGTAAGGACATGTGTCCTGAAGAACCTGGTGGCAGTGGATGGCCACGCTGGTGCAGTGGCTGTACCCAAACAACCGCCCTGACCCTCCCCCAGGCATGGCTCACCCATTGGGAAAGGGCTGAGGGAAAGCATCCCCCAGATCTTTCCTAGTTGTCCGTGGGATGCTGGGGCTGTGGGGAGGAAGCAGCTGTGCTGGGGCTCCCCCCAGCAGCAGGCTGGCAGCCTTTGGGCTTGCTCTCCCAGCAAGAGCTTTGCTGAGGCCTTCTTGAACTCTTTGTCTTTAATAGGAATGAGGGAAAAAAAATAAAGGCTTGTTGTGCAAAAACGTTATTAGCTTGCTGTTGATCATACTGATAAGGAACTCAAAAAGAGTACAGTAAAGTTGCTTAGGAATTCCTTATGAGGTGTTAACCAAGATCTTTTACAAGAGAGAGGAGGATGTGTATAAGCCAGGATGAGCCTTTCCATTTATACGCTCATAAGAAACTGCACATTGTTTAGTACTGATTTTCCTCAAGAGAAAGAGTTTAATTCTGTTTTATGGGCAGGTTTCTCTCCAAACAGTAATATTTTATTACTCCGTTTTATAACACAAGCAGTCGTATACTTTCTAGAAATACAGAGCATATGTGAAGGAGGGGAACACCCCAAGTAGCCTTTGCAAAACAGGGAGAATTACTGCAGTGTTGTTCACAGGGTCCTGAAAGGAGAATCCTCTTTAGAAACATCAGAAAGACCGAGAAATGGAGGCATTAGTGTCCGTTGATCTTCAGCTGATGTCCAGGAATCATTCCTGTGTGTGCTCACACATGCCAGCTGACCCTGCTCCCTGCTTCAAAAGCACTAATTTCTTTCCAGTCCCCAGAGCTGCTCTTTATTTTTTAGAGCTGCTGTGCTGACTCTTCAAAGGGTGATGGATTTCCATTTGATGAATGGCACAGTTACCTATCCATGTCTTTTAATTACATGGGAAAATTTCTCCATGATGTGTTTTCAGAGTTGTTACAGCATTATTTCTTGCTCTGTGTCTGTCAGGTCTTGAATACAAGGAAACTGCACTGTTCTGATTTCAGGTGGTTCAGATAGTTGTTTTCGTTTTGGGGTTCAGGGGCTTCCTCAGGTTGTGTGTTTGTTTCATAGATAAGACCTGCTGAAATAGTTACATTTTGGCATTTATCTCTGTGAGAAGTAGTTCCCTTAAGCACTTTCCGTGCAGGAGCAGGGAGGCTAATACCATGCTTCTGATAGAGGGTTATTTTTACGTTGTTATTTGTCCAGCCCCTCAGTAATATGATATCAGGAAACAAGAATGATAATATGACGCTGTGCTAAGTGAGCTCCAATCAAGAAACTAAGAGGACTTCATTGGGATTAGAAACTTGATACAGTCTTTTCCTTTGTCGCTGAAGTATGTTTTCCAGCTGATAGACGTGTTGGATTTTTCCAGCAGTGAGATACATGACTTACTGGGGACTCAGGATAGCCATGTTTCAGAGAAATAAAATGTGTGATAGGTTGGAGAGGAAAGACGAGGAAAGAGGGTGTATTGTATGTCACAGCAGGAGGTGGCCCTGCCCTGCCACGGGGTGAAGAGCCTGCAGGGCTTCTCCTGGCCTTCATGTCAGCATCTCTCACACAGAGTTTTGAGCACACACTTGGACCTCAGCAGCAATCAGCCAGGAAAATATTGCACGATAAATATTACAGAGTTTTATACAGCTGTCATTTGCAAAGCACAGATTTGCTCCTAGTCTTTTTACCTCTGCTCACATTTTGATCATGAGGCTAAGGCATGGGATACAGCCTGCTTGTCTCAGGCATGTCATTTATCCCCAAATGGAAGATGCCGGGTGAGTCAGTCCTTCTAAAGTAGATCCCCAAGTTTCCATGCCAGGGTCATGGAAAACTGGCTTTCTCCTGTCAGCCTCCAGCAGAAGGGTCGCTGGGCTTTGGCCACTCTCCTGTGTTCTCAGAGGAGCAGGAATCCTTCCTGTAATCCTCCACGGGAAATTACGTCTGTTTCACGGAGGGGACCGTGGATATGTGGTCTGGGAGCATCTGCCTGCCGGATACACGGCAGTCAAGTGTTTGTGCTGGATTGTTGTACCTCACCTGCAGTGTGTGTGACTTCAGTTCCTTCCCAGTGCCAGGTTCTGTCAGAGGTACCCAGCAGTGGGGAGCCTTGCTCTGCACCATAGGCCAGGATGTGAGCTGCAACCATGAACAGAGTGGGGGTTTTCTCTGTGAGGTGTTTTAGACAGCACAGGTGCTTCCCATAGGAAAAGTTGTCTGGTCTGTGCTTTGCATTGGCATGTCTGGATGAATGCTGCACCTTATTTCAGCATTTGGTGGTGGAAGGTGAGCAAGGTGCATATAGTAAGATCTGTTTATTCTCTTCTTTCTGCTTCCCAGGGATATGAAGCTGGATGGTGGACGCCAGTGCCATTCTGCTGGAGTGTGTCTGAAAGAGATAATTGGTCTTGAAGGTGTGGAGCTCGGAGCAGATGGGAAGGTGGGGATGCTTCAGTTCCTACTCCCTTAGATTTTATGTAATAAGGGGAAAAATGGCTTAAGTAATGACAAGTGCAAATATAACATGCAGTGTAACCCAGTAGTTAAAGCACAATATGTGCAACTGTAAATAAGCTTAGCAGAAATTCATGAGGACTGCCCAAGCTGTCAACGCAGACAACTCTGTATCCCTGAAGAAGTTTGCCTCTGGCAATATCTGAGTGTGTAAAGCATTACTGAATTACACAGCCTTCCCCTGGCTCTAGCAGGAGGTATCACTGCAGGGTATATTGTCAGGAGCTTGAGAATAATTTCTGGTGAGAGTTGTAGCTATAATTCTGTTTGCTTTCAATTGTATTTAATAACATTTTGCTTAATAATACATTTTTCCAGAGCTGGAAGACAGTGGCACAAATTTGATGAGTCTTTCAAAATTCAGGAGCTCATTCACTTGAATAGAATAAGCAAATACAGATCTTTAAGGGAAGTGACCCATTTTAAAGAAATATGTAGAGGAGAGACAGTTTTAATCATGGAAGAAAACATTTCTTCCTGAAAGCCTGATTTACTTTCTACGGTTCAGTTTACTCAGTCTGCTGTCATATATGGATTTAAAGGCCCTGGGTCAATGCTGCTGCACATGTTGTGCTCACCTAACCAGGTGTCAGGCCAGACCACAGGCTGTAAATTCCTGACGACAATCTGTCTGCTTATAAATAATGAAAGCTCACATGTTTTATTTGATACCTGTTCTGACCTCCTCGTAAACCAGTCTAGAGTCTCAAACTCGTTTTTTTTCTTCAGTGCAATGTTATTGTTGGAAAATGAGCCGACGAGAAGCAAGGCATAGCTTTTTCTTGGCCAGGGGTACAAGCAGAGAATCAGTGCACTCTAAAAATAATTTTGTCACAAGTTATTCATTCACACATAATCCATGTTGGGGGGTAGTAAATGATCTCCCACAACCATTGCTGTGAACTGGAGCTCACTTATTACACCAATAAGACTCTGCCAGAGAAAGTCCTAAGAAAGAAAAATAGTGGAGAAAGTGCTTCATTTTAGCAATGTTTTAGTGATTTGCCTCTGGCAGCTGTGTGCTGAGGGACCCATATAGATGATGCCAGTTCAGTAAAGAAGCTGCTGAAATATGCTACAGAGAAGGCCCACTGGAAAAAGCCTGACCAAACTGACATATTTTTAAATCTGACCCTTGAGTAGGATTTTGTAAATCCAGCGTATTAGAGCTTGTGTGTGTGTGTGTGTTTTGCTGAAGAATTAATGCCTTTGCAAAAGCATTTTTTGCATGGATAAACAGGCTGCACTGAAGCAGATGTAGGTGACTGGTTTTTATTCATCTGTGCCTAACTACTAAGTCCAGAAAATCCTCCATTGATTTGGCTTCTCTCGCCTCCAGTTGGAACGCACCAAAGACATCCCACTACATCCAAGCTGAGCTGAAAGTAACTGTCTGTCCATTCTGACTTTTTTTTTTAGACGGTTTCTTATACACAGTTCCTGTTTCCCACCAATGCTCTGGGAACTCGGAGGAACACGATAGATTCCACCTCATCTTTCTCCCAATTTCGCAATGCAAGCCACCGTAGCCTTTCTTTGGGAAGAGCTAACAGCACCCAGGGGAGCATTGATGCAGGTAACTTCTCAAGTAGCTCGTTTTAATATCCTTGGGTGCCCTGATGGTAGGCAGTTATTGCAAAGGACTGACATGTGTTTTAGTCCCTCCATTAGCTTAAGTTAAGCAAAATACAGTCTTGTGTTGTGGGTGGAACACAGCTTGTTCCATATTTGCTTAGAAAGCTTGCTTGTGGAGGATGGAAGGTTAAATAAACACGCACGTTGTTCGTATTGACAGCCTCGATGGCACCCGGCGTGCCTCCTCCTGTCATCGGCATTGTTTGTTCCTCCTGCATCAGGCTTGTCCTTACCTTCCTTTGCTGTGGAAAATTTACAGTGGCAACACAGTAGTCATAAGCTGAAGGTGTAAATTCCACTTGTGACCTTTGTTAGACTGGAAAGGGCTGTGTTTACAAAACCGGACGCAAAACATAAGCCAAAGCACTATATGCTTAAGATACTTTGGCATGGTAAATGAAACAAATCAAAACATCTGCTAGAACAGATGAAAACTTGTTGCCAGGAATAAAAGTCATTGTGGAGCTTTATATAATTCTGCAGTTCTCTAAGCCCTAAATTCACGCTTAGCAGGACCTAAGCTGTAGGTCCTCTATATCTTGGCAAATTGCAGTAGTATAGAAATACATAGAGTTGTCAAGACTTACAGCAATTTTTCATCTCTTGAAAAAATCTTGAATGGAGATAATATTGTGCAATATCTGTGAACTCGTTTGCCACTTCTGTTAAGTCCAGAGATTTCTTGATGTAATGAATTCCTTTCAGAATTGTATATCTAAACTGTTGTTTTATAGGTAGCGACCTGGGAGACTTTGTTGAATACGACCCAAATCTTTTAGATGATCCCCAGTGGCCATGTGGCAAACATAAGCGGGTTTTAATATTTCCTTCATATATGGTAAGTGATTCTGTGTAGGACAGAGAAATTCTGCTAATAAAATTCTGAAGGTTGAGGTTTCGTTTGGCCGTATTTTAAGAAGACTATTATTATTTTTAATCTACTAGTAAAAGCTGTTTGGAATGCTTTGTTCTAAATGACAGTTACTTCTCAAGACATGTTAAAACAAACTCATGGAGGTATTACAAAAGCAAACACTTTTATTACCGCTGTATTTCATAAATGCTTTAGATGAAAGGCTTGTTCAAACAATGCACTCATTCTCTGGCATTCAGAGGAAAATTTATACTTCCTCTAACTGGCATCTATTACAAAATATGAGGATGCCCATTGGGGTTTTTCTGAAGTCATGAAGCTACGCTGTGTTTTGATGCTAATCATTCAAACTCCTCTGAACAGCTTTGTTTCCCATGGGTATTTATTTCACCATGGGATAGTCCTTCCTTTAATTGCAGCAATTGCAAGCAGAGTCTGTATATTTCTCACTATATCCAAACCCTTAACGATGCAGGCACATAACTGTTCCATGGTCTGTGCTCTGACTCAATGTTTTCTGTGGTGAGAGACTTCCGTAGCCTTTTTTTTTGGTTGCTCCAAGTCTGTAGACTATTTTGGCAGGACTGTTGCAAAATGCAGTGCAGTCACACACTTGGGAGCGTGTATCTGTCTGGATTATACATCCAGAGTAATAGTAGGCAGTAGGGAAAAGATTTTTTTTTTTCCCCCAAAGTGGTGGCCTACTACTCTTATTTATATACAGATATTATAGGATTTGAAACACTGAGGTCTAAAGTGTTGTCCATGTTCCTGTTTAATTTGGAACAGAAGACATTATTTAAGAAACTGTTAATGTATGTAGAGATACAGCCTTTGTACGTTCTCATCTGCCCCTCACCCTGGGGGTAATTTGGCTCTTGGGTGCTCCTTCTTCAAAATAAGCTCCTAAGTGTTTCATGTAGATTGAAGATTATCTCCTTGCTAGCAGGAATGTTCTGTCTGTTGCACACAGAGGCTTAACTGAGTTCTGAGGCTGTGTTTATGCTAGATTTTCAAATAGGAAGTCCAGAATGTCCTCTGCTTAACTTGTTGCCGGTTTTCCTTTAAGGGTTGGTGAGTTATTTTTTGGCTGCCAACCCACGAAGTGACAACCTTTTATAGTAGCTACATCTGTGTGGGAAAGTATTTGTCAGGTTTTGATATGGTTACTGTCATGGAGAGGGAACTGTCTTCTCTCAAGGAGAAAGACATTGTTAGCCAACATCCAAAGGGAGCATAGCTCTAGCAGTCATGGCTGTGTTTCTGACCTTCCTCAGGCTGCGAATGTGTGCCAGGCAGTACAAGTCCCCTGGAATCACCTGAGATCTTTGATCCCTTTTTAACTTGATGTTGTCATGGACATGGTTAGATGAGTCAAAATGGGGCAGCCAGGATGGCATCCAGGAGTGGGTGTTCAGTGCCATTCTTCTCCATGTGCTGGTTGACCACAATATTTCAAAGTCTTATATTTGTACTTCTCTTGTAGAAAGGAGCTGCCTGGGGATTTGACAGGAGTATGACTAGATGCCCTAAAGTGAAAAATGGACTACAAGGACAGTTGTTAAAATCAACGTTATTGTTTATCTAGAATATATTTGCATTGACAGGGATCTCCCTGCTTTTTAATTTTCTCTAGGGGTTAATTACTGCGGTGTCTGGAGTAATGTCTTATTTGACAGTTGAGGGGTTTTTTCCTGAATTTGCCTTCCAGACGTCACTTCTTCAGCACTGTCTGAGGGTCTGTGGGACTCCTATCTCCCTTTCTGAAGGCAGGCACTAATCTAAGAAAGGGTTGAAGGACACCAAGTGCTCTGTTGCTCTTGTTGAGGGGAATCGCAGGCGGGTGCCAGGGGCTCTCTTGGCCGGGGTTTTGCCTGCCCGCAGCCGAAGCAGCACAGCTGTGATGCCGTGCAGGAGCTGCACGGCTTTGCAGGAAACTAAGGGGCGGGTGGTTGTTCTTCAGTGCTCAGCTGGGAGATTTCACAAGGTGCTGGTGTTTCTTTCAGCCAAGAGAAGGGAGAAAAAGTAGTGCTGGAGTGTCCTTGGAGCTTGCAGGTTAAATAGGATTTTGCAGTTTGGACATGGACTTGTGCATAGAGCTGGTGAATATAAGGCTGTATTGGCTATGTAGGAGATTTCACTCACGTCTGTTTTAGACTTTCCTGACACTACTGGCATTCCCTCTCCCTCTCCCTGCAGTTGCCATCAGTGTGAGCAGGAGCATAATAGGCTTATAATTTCAAGTCATTTTCTTCCCCCAACAAATATAAAAATCAGCGCACACTGCAATTAAAGCAAATTGCAGTCTGGGGCCGGCAAGAGACCTGGGGTCTTTTCCTGGCCATGCACAGCTACTGCAGCAGTGCTAGACCTCTGCCAAATGACCGCAGAGGCCGGGAGCAGGCGCTGGTCCTGGGTGGAATGCGGCTGTAATTGCTGCCTCTCGCAAGTGTCGGAGCAGCTGAGAGCGGCTCTGATGTCAGCGCCCAGCATTTTGTTGTGCGTGGAGAGCTGCAGCTTGTAATTAAAGTTTCGTTACTTGGCCTGGATTTAGCATTAATGCTTGACAGCTGCAAGCTTGTAGATATTCCCCTCACCCCTCCTTATGGATGTCAGAGCAATTAATGGGGGGAAGGTGGGGAAGAGGAGTGGATGCTGGGCTGCGGCACTGCCTGCGGGGTAGAGCTGCGTGCTCTGATATTACTCCCCTGAGCCTGGCTTGTGCTCTGCAGGCCAGGATTTCTCCACTGGGAAAGCTCTGTTGAGGTCTGTGCGAGTGCTGCATCAGTGAACACTGCAGGCTTTATCCCGAGGCATAAGACAGACAAAATGTGTGGTCCGGCTTGGAGTTTACTCAGAAATACGTGCAACTAGCACTCTATGTGCTCAATTTTTGTGGAGCCCGAGTTTATCATCACTGACATTGACTTTATAGTCTTTTAATTTTACTGAGCTGAATTAGCTCTGACTCTTGCAGGGAAGTGTTAGCTACAAGTCGTCAGCTGTTTTCAAGGAGGAGCTGAGCTTCCTCCTTGAAGATAGCTCTGGGGAAGGAGAAGTGCTTTTGGTTTGGTCTTTTTTTTTTTTTTGTAGTGAAGTCCCAGGCTTAGCAGAGCATACTCTTCCCTGTTGCATTTCTAAAAGTAATACCCACAAATTGCCTGTCAGGGGACAATTCTGAAAGTATTCTTCAGTACTTTCCCAGTACAAACTTTATGGCTTCTATTAGTTGTATTAGTTGTATTTAAACTCTGGTCTGCCCTGGAGAAATTATTTCATTTTGTGTTGTCTTTGTAGGAGAGTCTGCAATCTCTGCCGCAATATAAACAGTAAGAGGTAGAAAAAATTCATGCTGGGGGGTGGGGGGGAAGGGAAACATCGTGTCATGGTTAACAGATGTCTTCCTGGCTGATACTGCTGAAACAGGAATTCATGCAGATTCTTAAATCTCTCTAGAACAGGAACTTTATCTACCAGACTAAGCATTAATTTCTTTCCTCGAATCTCATGTTGATTAGCATACGTACAGACTCATCAATGCCCCCCTGCTCCCTCTGCATTCTTTCCAGCAGAAACTCCTTCTGTGCTGAAGTAGAAAACTCATTCTCAACAGGCTTGAGGCTGATCCTGCAGTCCTGCTTTTGTTGGTAACACAGAAACACCGGAGCGTGTTAGCTGGTCACTGTGTGCTGCCAGAATTTGCAGCAAAAGGAGAAAAGCCCAGATCAGCAGCACGTTCACTTTGAGTGACCCTTCTGTAGTCGCATCCCTGAAATATCCATCTATCTGTGCTCTAGGGATACACGTGAAATTAGGCTTGGGTGCTGAACTACAATGTCAGCGTGTTGGTTTAATTACATAAAAACAGATTGGCATCCCCACACCACTAACAAAAGAAGCGTGTCACAAAAGCCTGCAGAGCTGTCACAGTGCCTGCCTGCCAGCCTGCACTTGCCAGGTACCGCGTTAGCGGCGAGCACAGCCGGGCTGCGTTATTTAATGTTAGTCCTCCAGTGTGATTTTAAAATTAGAACTGCTTGCTGCCCTGGCCCTTTGGTCTAACAAAAGCCCTGCATGATATAATGCATTTGGTCTCTCGTTTCCCCGTTCTGTCTTTCACAAGGAGCACCAAGGTCAGGAAGACTCCACTACAGCCAGCGTCCTTCAGTGCTGTCACCCTATTCTTCGAGCCGCTTCCGTAGCTGTATATTAAGTATCTCCAGACTGCTTTTTTATCAGCTGCTGACCTTGTACCCAAAAGACTCAGGGAGCAGAGGATAGCAGTGATAGATAATCATATTTAAATCCTGTGCTCTATGCATTTGATGCTATATTTGGCTGAGACTCCAATAAACAACTATTTTGAGAATAATTCCAGAGTGTTAACAATATAAAATTAACTTAATTTCAAAGAGGCAGTTTTGAGACTATTTGCCTTGTGAAATTCAAAATCTTTCCGTTTCAGATCCTTGAATGTTAATAACTTTGTAACAACAGAACCGTGTTATTTTAGTCTATCTATCTTTTCCCTTTTTAGAATTTTAATTGTAATTCAGAATCACTCCCATTTTCCATCACAGTTTAAAGTCTCTATCAGGATTTCTCATATATATGCATCATAAGCCGTAAGTATATGAGTTAGGTTACTGGCAGTTGATAGGTACATAGCTGGTCACCTGTGGGGTGCATTAAAGTAGTCAGAGAGTGCAGAGTCATTGACTTCTTTTCATTTCTTGTGTGGCTGAGAACTTATCAGTGACCTACCAAAAGTCTGTTTCAGGTATCAGTCTTCCGTCTGCTCTCTGTGAAGTAGATTTATCAGGGGTACACAGTAACAACAGCTGAAGAGACCCTATCATACATCTTTCATTTTATTCACCTGTCTTATTCTGATTTTATCCTTCTTAAGCTAAGAGATAGAGGCATCCAAGGCTAGATCATCTTTTGCTGGTTGCATGCCAAAGTAGGATTTATTTTCAACAACATTTCATCCTGCCAGTCTTTCCAACCATTTCAGGCATCCTCTCTCCTCCCATATTTATGAAACTATATATACAGCTTTCCTATGAGAAAGCAGCTGCTTGAAAACGCTTGTGAATAACACACGAGCTGAGCTCCAAGTTCAAAACTGCCAGCCATGCAGAAAGTGTGCAGAGTAGAGACTTGGGCCGAAGCATCTATCACGCTGTCCAGGCATCTGTCAGCTACCATATATCAAGGCTTTCATTTGTCTTGTGCCTTCTATCGCCAAACTAAAATATACATACACAGATTTGTATACAGAGAACGTAACGGAGCCCACGAAGAAGTTTTGTTGAATGCTGAACTGAAATGTGTTCCGTGCAAATAAGCTGTGAGAAACAAGACAGACGGTTCTGGATGACAGAAGTTAAAAACATTGGAGATTCGAGTATGAGAGAGACAGCTTAGTAGTTCCCAGTGCCTTGCTCATGTGTCTGACAGCTCTGGGAGTAGAGTGCCTGCCTGGTAGGGAATAATATTATGTATAAGAAAGTATGTTTGGATAGAGAAAAGCTGTGCTGCTTTTAGGGAAATATTTGCAAACCCTTCATAAAATTTGGAGCATCAGTATTGATCAGAGCCCTGACCCAGGCAATAGCAGAATTGTCCTGGACAGACAATCATGTATTTTTCTTCACATGGCAGCTTCATTAGGGACACGCAGGCAGCTCAAGTGCAGTGACGTGGCATAAAGCAGAAGAGGAGCATAAACGCTGAGCAGGAAGCAGGCAGAGAAGGATGACATTGTGTCCAAGCCCTGCTCTCTCAGGTCCCAGCTGGTTCTTGTGGGTCGCTGGACCACCCCAGAGCTTTCCTCCACTCCCTTACTCGTGGGCGGGGGCAGCAGTGGTGGTTGCTGCTCAGTGCCAAGCAGTTTGCAGGGTGCATGGGGTGCCCTGGGCAGGCTCAGGGTTGGGGACCAAGATTTCTGTGTAGCCTCATGAGTGCTGTGCCCCAGCAACAGGAATACTCAGGTGCCTGGTCAGAAACCATTTGAAAGGGTAACTTATTCGATCACTCAACAGGTGCTAATTCACCATTGATTTTAAATTACCTCTCGACAGATATTCTTCAGGGGTTTTTTCTGCCTGCCTCGCTGGTAGGCAGGGTCCTGCATGCACAGGATGCATTTCTGTAGGGACCAGCTGGACAAGCAGCATCCCATTGCTCAAAGTCCAGCTTCTGCAGCAGCTACGAAGGAAAAAAATCAAAGGGCAAAAAACAGAACTTGCACAAATCCTTTTCTTGAGAAGAAGGGCAGTTAGCTGAGCTCTCCAGCATGGCATTGACAAGATGAGACAGCTGCCTTAAAGCCAGTGTGTTCAAACATGCTGCCGTTATCCTGTTACATGAATCAAAACCAGCACACACCAGCTTTCATCTGGATTTCATTATTGTGATTTATATCATAGAGACTGTTGTCTCGCAGGAAGCAGCAGTATTCAGAGTTGGAGAGGGGGAGATTCTTATCAACAGGACAAAATTGACAAATCTCCATGTTTAAAAATAACTATACCTCTTTACTGTTCTCAGTTTTAAGCTGTCTGCTTAGTCTCAAGCCTCTGAGTGCTTTGCTTTAAATGAAATTTTTAAAAAGAGCTTTTCTCCTTCCAAAGAGAATTTAGCTGAATTCTGGCAAACCTCCCACAGGCTGGAGGAGTCCCAGGTAAAACAAGTCGGTGCCTGCAGAGCAGCCATGGGGAAAGGTGCATCCCAGGGGGCTGCTGCTGCTGCTGCTGTGTGGCAGAGCCCAGGGCTCGCTCCCCCCCTGCGCAGTGGCCCCCAGAGCTGGGGTCACGCTGACACCCACTTGATAGAGGTGAAAGCAGCTGAAGCTTGCTGTCTGGCACAACTTCTGTGTAGCCCTTCAGCTGAGCCTGGAGGATGGACAGGCCCTCCCTGCGCTGCTGTGCCCTTTCTGTTGGGAAGTGGTTTCTGTTGTGCACACAGGCAAGAGAAAAAGATAACCTGAAGAGAGCTAAAGGCAAGTTAATTAAGATACAATTATGAGCTCTGTGGTAATGAAGAACAAACAATGGGCAGTTAGGTTTGTAGTGAAGCATGAAATAAGGTGTCTGGTAGCTTTGCACGGCAACGCTGAGGTCACTATTTCTAGGATTGCCCAAGACAACGAAAAAATACTGGTAGTAACTAAAATCGTCTTTACATTTAATAGGATGTATGTGCTTAGTGTCTCTTGACTCTGTAAGCAAGAGCAGCATGTACCCCTGTTCCTGTACCCCGAGTAGCAGACAGCAGTGGTCTGAATTAGATGTGGCTTGTTCCAGGGTCCTCCTGTAGCAGTACCGAGAGGAAGCCTCCTAACACATAAAACTCCCAGCATATCTGTACATCAGCAGCACCCAACTTGCTGATGATCCTTTGGCAACAATACCAAGGAGCAGGCAGGCAGGCTGCAACATTCCAGGGAAAGAAAGGAAAGGAGTAGTTGTTCAGAGCTTAATTCTTCTGCTTTAGAGGGCTGAGCCCTGCCAGGTGAGACGAAGCACGTGAGAAGCTGTCTGCAGTGAAGAGCCGCGGCTGCACGCTGTGTGCATACATCCTTCCAACCTCAGCAGGGTTAAAACCAGGCAGGCCCACACATTCCATTGAAGGCTTTCCCACCGATCCCAGGTAGGGCAAGGCTTCTCCTCCCTGTCTTTTCCTCTCTTCCTTTTATTCAGGTGTGGCAGCACATCGCCTGCTTCAGCATCAAGGCAGCTTATGAATTTTTAACCTCAGGGGCACTGCACTGTCTGCCTGAACCTGCAGCCAAACTCACCCATGCACGTGCAGGGAAGCAGGTGTGGCTGGAGAGTGTTGATGTTGCAGAATGGCCATGTTTTAAAACATGTGCATGACCATAACAAGACCCTGTGGCAAAAACTTGGGTTTTTCCCTCTCTATTACGGTATGTTTGCCTCAAGTACTGCTGGGCACTATTCAAGGGAAACACATGCTCTGCTCTGTTTTGAATTCCTGTAATTCCTAATAATTCAGTACTGTATCTCCTAAATAAAGTGCAGGAAAAGTTAGATGTGTTTTACTCTCCTTCATGCTTCTTTTGGAAACAGAGAACAACACAATTGGATAAAGGGAATTGCCTACTTTCTCTCTTGAGCCGTTGCACTTTGTATTCCCCAAGTCCTTCTATGTATTATTTTAATGATTGGAAAAAAGCCTGAAAGCATATTCAGTCAGTCTTTTCGGCTGATTTCAATTCCCATGATGATACATTACAGCAGAGTTCCACCTTCTGTAAAGGCATAACATGCAGCAAGGGTTTTGCTTGCCTCTTTCCACCTCTTGTTGTTTGGTGTTTACAGCCCTTTGCCATAATACAGATTAATCAAAACCAGAAATTAGAAGGGAGATATTACTTTACAAGCAGGAGAATGCACTGCACTATCTACTGCTGCTCTCTTACACGTTTGAAGCTGGCAGGGAGCTGGATGCCTGAGGACCAGGCTGTCCCCCAGGTGCCAAGCTGGGGCTCCTCTCCACTTCTGTCCAATGGGCAGAACAGCCAAAGCTGGAAGAGAATTGACACATTCCTAGAATAAAGGTTAGTTTGTTGTTGAGCTGATAGGTTTTAGCCAGGTGAATGGTGACAGAGGATTTGGGCAAAGGAAAAAAAAACCTGAACAAAGACTAAGGGAACTGGAGAAGTGCCAGGCACCCACAGATGCAGGTGCTGTGTTGGCCAGGAGAAATCTCTGCAACTTGGGCAGATTCCTTAGGTTGTAGCAAAAAGGAATAAGAAGCTCAAAGGAAATAGGCTGTACACTTTGAATGTTGTTCTGACTCTTTTGTACAATTACTGCCTAACTTACCACAGCATCACTGCCTTCCACTCTACTGAGTGACCTGCCATATAAACTAATTACTTATTTTATAATAAATGTATGCTACAGCAGTCAAGAGTTTGTACCAGTGGTTTCTTTAGAGAATCAGTTTGAAAGAAACTCACAATGTGTCTCAGAACCACATGGAGGTATGCACCAAAATCTGGTCATCATATCAGTTATTGTGATGATTTTTTTTTATCTTACAAGACTTCTCAAGTAAGTTTCATCCAGCCACATTTATCTTAAACTCACTCTTAGCGATACTTGCAGGATGCTAATGAGGTATGTATCATTCAAGGCTTGTGCTGTACAGGTCACTTGTTTTGTCAGTCACAAATAAATAGTTGCCTTAGTTCAGACTTAATTTTCTTGTGTGCTGGAAGCGTTGGGACTGACTGGCACTTGTTTGGTATTCCTTGCTTCTGGGAATCGAGTGATCTTCTCTGTTACAAACTAAAAGAGTAATTCTCTCCTGACATGTGTTACAGACCACGGTCATAGACTATGTGAAGCCATCAGATCTCAAGAAGGACATGAATGAGACCTTCAAGGAGAAGTTCCCTCACATCAAGCTAACCCTCAGTAAAATAAGAAGGTACGTTGCAAAGCTCGATAAGGCTGCAACGTGATGCAGCTGTCTCGCATGTCAGTGCAATTCCTGCTGTGCATGAGGAGAAGCACAGCACTGATTGATCTTCCAGGAGCAGGGACTAGCAGAGGTGCAGAGTAAGTCAGGTGATTGCTTTGATTACTGGGATGAGTAAACAGGATAGAGGAATATGCAAACATGCACTGGTCAGGTGTCAAACAGCATCTAACGGGGTGAGGATGAGAGCTGCGCATGCACTATATTAAAGTACCCAGAAAAATAACACAACAGAGTCTCTAAGCTCGTGGCAGTTGGCTTGAAAAGAGACTGAGGAAAGAGAAGCGCTGACTTCTGTGCCGTGGCCAGAAGCAAAAAGAGTAGTTGGCTTCACAGCAAAGTTGTAATATGACATCTCTGTTTCCGGTGTAGCAGGCTAGACATATTGCTCCACTGAAGTAATGGTAATTTCATTTGACCCTAGTGGCCAGAAGGACGCTGAGCCACACTGCTCTGTAACCAGACAGTGCTGCAGTACATGGACAGAGCTGTCAGTTTGGATTTGACCAACCATAACCAGCAGCAAGAGCTGCATACAGAGCACCAGTAATCAAAACGTTGTTACTAAACAAATGGTATGCAGCATAGGACCTCTGATGAAATATTGTTGCTAAAAATGTCAGAGCTTTTTTGGTTGCTTTTATAGTTTGACACAACTGTCTGTTGGGGGCAGTGAGGGGGAAGGGTGACGTAAAAATGTGCTGTGAAATGTTCCCCCAAAACAGCATAGAGATATCTGCCCAGTAAATTGTGTCTCTTCCATTTGACTAAGCAGGAATCTCTGAAAGCATGGCTCTCAGGGTGAAATGAGAAATGCTCTAAAACGCATCTCACACCGTACTTTCTGGTCTCTTTACTCAGCTTGAAGAGAGAAATGCGCAAACTTGCTCAAGAAGAATGTGGTTTTGAAGAGCCCACAGTGGCCATGGCCTTTGTCTACTTTGAGAAGCTCGCTCTCAAGGGGAAGCTGAACAAGCAGAATAGAAAGCTTTGTGCTGGAGCTTGTGTTCTTTTAGCAGCCAAAATTGGCAGTGACCTCAGAAAACATGAAGTCAAGCATCTTATAGATGTACGTATCCATAGGTTTCCAGTGTTCCAGCTACATGAAGTACCAGTGTGTGGTCTGTGCAAGCCTGTTTGTCAGTGGACATGCTCTCCTTTAGGCTTCCACATGTACAGCCAGCTAAATACCTTTTTTTGGTTACACATTTTTGTGGAAGTAATAGTGATCAGTGTCACTGCAGATGGCGTGGGAGGCTTGTTTGATAGGATGTAGAGTAAGGTGTTTGGTCTTCCACCCACTCCATACGAAAGAGGTAACATGGGGGAGTGTTCTGCCACAATCCTCTGCAAGCACTGAGGTACCAATCTGATTTAATGCTACAGAAAGTTAGGCTGGTATCTGGGTATGTGACTACAACCAGCTCACTAAATGGAAGAGACATAGGATCATGGATGGGGGCAGGACTGGACTCATGCCCTCCTCCCACAATCACAGAGCTGGATTGACAGTTTGTTAGAAAGCCCTCTGAATAATCACAAAAAAATCGGCCAAGTGGGAATTGGAAGATCTAGCCTCTCTTGTTATCTTGAAGCATTGGTCCCTCCGTAAGAGACATTGAACTTTGCAGTAGACCCAGTGGGCAGAGAAGTAGCGAGCCAGGGAGATCCTAAGAAGAGGATGAAGGGGGAAATATCCCTGAGCAACTGGTTGCCTGCCTGTAGCATCCAAATCCAGTGAAAACAGCAGAGCATATGGGAGGTTTAGTACATTACAGCAGAAAACCAACTATAAAACCTATCTCATCCCCCTTGAGGATAGCAGTTTCTATTACTCACTGTTCTTGTGGTTGCTGCAGATGACACCTTCTGCCTCTGAGGTATTAAGATCAAATTGTGGCAAAAATAACTTCCCCAACAGGGTGTTGTAGCACAGTCTAATGCTGAAAGGAAAACTAGTGATTTCAAGCAGTGCGGGAAATTTATGGACAATTACGAGATGCGTGTCTTTCATTACACAAGTGATTCTGATGTTTGCATGAAGCCAGGAGTTTCCTGTTGCTGCAGTGGTAATCACTGTGATCGTTAGAAGATGTATCTGCTGGCAGTGGAACGAGTGAAATGACGAATGTGTCAGAAATAGCAGGGCTGGCTGAGCTCTTTGAGTTCACCTTCACAGTAAGGATTCAGTACATCCAGTTCATACAGCTCTGATTTGCTAAACCTAGAGCCATGCAAGTCGATCAGGATGGAAGTTTAATGACAGCAGCATGCGTGTTTTGAATAATGTCATTTGTGGGAAAGCACTAGAAAGGCAAACCCTCGTTGCGTTTTTTTTAATTTGTATTTTTCCCCTCGGCTGTGGTTGCAGAAACTGGAAGAGAAGTTCCGGCTGAACAGGCGAGAGCTGATCGCCTTCGAGTTCCCGGTGCTGGTGGCCTTGGAGTTTGCTCTCCACCTTCCCGAGCACGAAGTGATGCCGCACTACAGACGCTTGGTGCAGAACTCCTAGCGCTGGCTGCCCTGCGGGGAAGGGGCTCCCGACTGTTCCCGCTTGGCTCTCCCGAGCCGCAGTTACTACTGGAAATGCAAAATCAGACTCCTAACACTTCGCTCTCTCTCTCTCCCCCCCCCAGAACAGTTTTTTCTGGCTACGTACAGGAAACACTGCATCGACTCTCGGCTTTGACGAATTTATGTATCGTTACTTTCTCAAAGCAGGTGAAGACTGAGCTGTTGGTAAATAGTTCACGTGCTGAAACTGGGTGGCAACTGACCCTACCTGTAGGGACTACAGCTATAAAAGTAGGTAAAAATTAGAAGGGCAGCCTCCATGACCACCCCTCTCTCCATCACACAAGCCCTGGAAGCCCACTGAGTGCATTCTCGTAGCGCTTTTTCTACAGACCTGCTGCAAATTCCAAGAGGACTTCTTAAAGTGAAAAAGCTTTTAAAGAAGATTATCTTCACTGTGTCAAAAAGAATGTGCCAATCTATTTTTGTATCAGCAATTGAAAGTGCACTTTTTCCTGTGGGGTATTTGTGTGTGTATCCGTGTGTGTGTGCGTGTGCGACACCGAACTGATCTCAGTCCAGGTGGTTGGCTTAGCTGTTTCCAAGTGTATCAGTTACTGATGGTGAAGATCAAGGTGACCTTACACGTTTACTTCTTGAAAAACGTAACTACTGGAAAAGTGGTAAATGGGATCATTTTTGGACACTTGGGTTTTTTTATTCTCTGATCTTTCCAACATCGTACCTTTGAAAGGATTACACTACTACTACTGCGAGAGAAGGATCAGCAACTGACCTTAAGTTTTCAGTCATGTTTGTGGTAAAGATGAAAGCATTAGTATAAGATTTCCATGTCATGTTTTTTAAAAATATCTTGTGTTAAGCCACATGCATATTTTTAACCTTCGCACTTTTCCCACTGTGGAGATGGTTAGACTTGCACTCTGTAGTGTTGTATTTCTGTGCTCTATGTTAGAGTGCGTAATAAGCACATTTATTGTGCTCTATCTTAAAACAGTGTTTTATTAAAAAAAAAAAAAAAGAGTAGGGCTCAGCAGTATAACAGGTGTCTTAAGGCTCCAACAAGAGGGGCATCAGCCATTATAGTTTTGGGGTTTTAATTAGGATTGACTGTGCAAAACCTAAAATCTGTGCCCACTATGATTCAGTTCCTTTAGACACTGCAGTACTGGAGTTTTATGGTAAAACTTCTTGCAGCTTCCCTGGTTCTGACTGGACACCCAGAAAGCTTAAAGGCTTTATCCAAGCTCCTGATGCTATATCCACACTAAGCTAATGCCATGCTGATGGACATTGTTCAATTGCTGTTATCATGTGGGATTCCACCCCTGTCCAATCTTCTCCTGTGCTGGTTCACTTAACAAGCCTTGCCCACAACGTGCCCCACATGGATCCGCTAAAGTCAAGTTATTACATTTGTGGTAATTATAAAATAAATAATAGTCTCAACTGTGAGATTTCAGCTGAAGCCTTACCTGTCTAAGTTTGGGAGTGCTTGCTCAGAGTATGGAAAGGGCTTGTGAGCAGAACATAGAGAAGTGGGACATATCAGAGGATGCAAACACACTAATGCTTACTTTCTTTCACTCTTTAATCAGTTTTATTATTTCCTTCAGTTAGGCCAGGAAACATCCAGTTTCTTTACCAGCTTTGACTTCTTTAAATTCTAGTATGAAAAAAGCCTGCATACAATTGCTCTACAGGATCTGGAAAGGTTACATGTCAGGACAAATGGGAATTTGTTTGATGATATTGCTCGCCCCCCATTCTAAGGGGGAGCTTACAGTTATTGTTAATACTTACCTGATTACTGATATAGATACATTCCAACAGGATTGGGGAGGAGGGGGTAAAGAGAAAAGTGTGCACTTAAACCTTCCCAGTGTAACGTCCCGTGTCGCTGCAATCCACGCATCACTCAGCCAGCTGCAAAGTGAGGGGAGGGGGGCCCTTGACAGCACTCTTACTCCCTCCTCCTCCTCCTTCTCCTGGCCCCCACACGGCCAAGGAACAGTGGAGCCAAGAGCCTGGGGTGCACCTGGAGCCTGCGGCTGCCTTGTTGGTTTATTCAGACTGAAAAGGCCGTGGGTGTAGTGTGGACCTACAGTCCAAAACAGTTTGCGGGTCAGCTAGGAGGGCTTCCACCCTTGGCCGTATCCCTTTCCACCCAAATTGTGTATATACGTTCAAGATTTGTTTCTGATTGCAGAGATCTGTTTCTAATAGTGACCACTCGAGGCTAAGCAGAAGCTTTACCTTTCCAAGAAGGCTTCTACCTTTTGCTTTTGAGTATGATTTTTTTTTTTATATTGCTTTATAGCATTGCAGGGAAAAAAGCAAATTTGATTGCAAGATGCAGACTAAAGAATGACAGTCTTACAGTAGTCTTTAGAGACGCTATTGAATCATGCTGTCACATCTTTTGTCTTCTGTGCTGCTACCCGACCCTGATCTACAGTTTACACAGATTTCTGAGATGAAATCTGATTGCTGGAGACTTTCTGCTTTTTGTTGTTATCGCTGTTGTTTTGGGGGCGGAAAAGGGTTTCACAGTGATGTTCAGTTACAGTTTGAATGTGGAATAGACACTTAAGGTGGTGATGATGTTGCACTGTTCACTTAGGAACATATATAAAGCCATATGTTGCTAGATCTCAGAGCACAAAGCTTGGTCAGTACGATTATGATTAGGACAATGGGCAGGATTTGCCCCCCTTTTCTGCCCAACCCTGGGAAAATTCAGGCTGAAGAAGTAGAGAAAATCTGTACCAAACGAAAAACATGTTGATTGTTTTCCTTTGTCTTACATGGCAATGAGTGTTGATTTACAAATGATTTTAGGTTCAACTTTAAGTAGTTTGGGAAAATAATCCATTCCATATAACTTGTTCTGTTTTGAAATTATATACCGTACACTCTACCATGCAGAGTTTATTCCTTTTCTAAAAAAAAATAAATAAAAGTTTTAAAAAAATTGAAAAACACAGACTCTTTTCCACCAGTGACAGTATGTAAAATTATTCCGTCTCTCATCTGTATGTGAAATGGGGTTTGGTTTTGTCTCCCCCTGGGACACAGAGCTGCTTATTAATGATCCAGTGGTGGGATTGCCAAAGGACCCTGGCCATCTCCTGGTGTTCAGCTCCCTGCAGAGCCCTCACTTCAAACATCTTCCCTCCGTTCAAGATCATAACCTTCTTCCCAGACCGTTGTTTTGGGTTTGTTGGGATTTTAAGCCCTCCTTTTTGGCAGCACCTGGAACTGCCCGAAGCAGGCTCTCCAAGTCCCAGCTGTCGTTATGCCAGAGGATGAGGCACAGGCAGGCTCGTCAGCATTGTTCTCATCTCGTGACCCCGTGTTCCCAGGAGAATTCAGAATACCCTGCTGTGGTTTAGTGCTGGTGGTGGTAAAACTCACAACCAGCCCACCTGCCAGTTGTGGTTCACAAGCAGCTGCTTCCTCTTTGGATGTTGAAAGTTGCGTTTTGGACATTCACGTGTGGCACACCCAATTGCCCACCATGTTTTTGCATTCAAGCTATGTTTCTTACACCTATGACACCCCCTAAATCCGTATCTAGGTGGTCTCACCAAACACCCCCTTTTACTTGCATTTTCATTCCATGTTAATAAAGTTATGGGAAAGATTTGCCTCCCTACCTTTACCCATCACTCCAGAGACCCACAACTTTAAGTCATATTTGTGACAATGTGAACATTACCATTATTTACACAGACTCTAGAACATACAAACATACAGAAAAATACTTGGCAATCATTTTCCTAAACAACTTATGACTTGAAATGGCTTATTTGGGATAGTTTGGAGCATATCTAAATGCACAACTTCAGATATTTGCTCCAGCTTCCTAAAATACAGAGCTCACAGCATGAGACTTCTGTGGAAGCAGTGAGGAGTGGTTTGCTAAGAGATGATTGCACCTTCCCACGATGCTAAAGGTTTTTGGCACCAGGCCCCACAATAAGCATGTAAAAAAACACAAACAAGGTTAAAGTAGCTGAGCAAGGCGAGAGACTGAGCAATGGGAGTAACAATGCCAACATCACTAGCTGAGACTGAAATCTGTCCCAAGTTGCACCTTTGGGAAGGGAGGGGAGTGTGGGAAGCAGATTTGAACTTAATTTGTTCATCTCCCATTCTAAACTATACTCAAGAGGGAGGAAAAAAAGAGGGAAAAAGCCATCAGGTGCATCCTTTCACGGAACATTGTATGCAAAGCAGAAAAGCCTTTGTGAAATCCTAAACTGTGATGCTTCCCACTAACTTCATGTGAGCCTGTAACAGCCAGGGACCCCCACCTCAGCCTGGAACCTGATGGTCCAGATGAGCTCAGAGAGCTCTTCAGTCACTGAAAAAACCAACAAACATACACCCTGCCCAGACACCAGCAGCAAATACCAACCAGGACCAACAGAGAGAGAGGAGAAGCAGTGCTTATAGTGTGGTACTGGGAAAGAGCAGGAACTGTAGTCCTGGAAAATGGCCTGCACACCTTCAAAGCAAGGCAGGGGGGGACCAAGAAGTTGCTGCTGACTTGAGCAGCAAACACATCCCGCCCTTAACAAGACATAAATATTGGCTACTATCGTAAGTTGCTCTCTCAACACGTTCATCTAGCTTGTCATACACCCTTTTCCATAATTTTGTTAAACATCATCTTAAGCCAGCTAGGACCCTTGCCTCTGTTACACTGTTTAGACAGATGCTCCAGGACTTAATTCCTCAAACCTCAAACTGGAAGAAGTCTTCCAGTTTGCAGTCAAATTTCGTTGGTGACCAATTTATAACTTTTTAAATTCATGTTAGTATTTCATCTAACTTGAAACTGAAATCTTTCCCCTAAGTGAACTCTGGGGCATGGTGATCCTTAGCAATCCTTAACAAAGTTCTTGAATTTAGTTAAGCAAGACACTAAAAGAAGAAAGTAGAGGCAAGAAAACCAACCCTCTCCCAGGGGCTTCCAAGTGTAGTGAAGTGTTGTCTTGGTTAGCATCAATGGTTACAATTATTGGGGAAGAAGCTGTCCAAGTCAGGTTTTCACAACCACTGACACAAGATCTAAACTTCCCTGATTTTCAATGCACCAGCATCCATGAGCAAGCCTTTATACCCTTCTATCCCTTCTTTCACCCAAAGGGCAAATTTCCCTCTTCCCTATTGCTTCCCTTTTCCAACAGCTGGAGGGTTTTTACTTTTGAGAGTTAATGGAGAGCAAAAGAATGAAGAGGCAGAAGGGTTTGTTTACAAACCAGTATTAAATCACTCATGTTCAGAAACAAAGACTGGTTTACCAGGAATGGATTCTGTTCATTGATTTAGGACAGGAATATTGTGATTTTCTTTTAGGTCTTAAACAGAGCTTTAGCTAAACTTTTCTTTAGGCTGAAGCCCTCCAGCAAGGAAAGGTTTGGAGACATCTAGACTAACTCAAGCCACCTGTTCTTCTCCTGTTGCTGTACCATTTATGTTGCCCACAGGGCTGAACTGTTCTGGGTTTCTACAAAGGACAAAGGCAGTGTTTCGCAGCACAAAAATGACAGGTGCAGCACCAGCTTTTAGTCTCTTACACCAGAAGACTAAAAGAACCCAGTTCTGGTCTCTAAATCTTCGATTTCATCCCATCTGTTTGTGTATCAAGAACCCCTGGGAGTGCACAGGTCTCAGCTCTTTCCCCTTATCTCACACTTCTCCAATCACCACGTACATCCAAACTGAAATAAAAAGGACATGAGATGGCAAATCTCAACATATTTATAGAGTGCTAAGAAAAGAGCAAGCTCACCAAACAGTAAGCACAAGGCTTTCATGCTGGTTTGCTCCCTTCTTGCAAGGAATGCTCGTGGCAGTCCCTGGCTAGGGAAGCAGCACACTCGTGATGGCCTCCCCCAGCCCTTCACAACTCAACACCCTCTTAACTAAGCTGCTCTGGATGGGGAGGGAAGATGACACACCAGGAATAGATTCAAAAGAATTGCAGAGCTGAACAGTGTGACAGGCTGCGTGAGGGGAGGAGGAATGGTTTGCAAAATTATAAATACGCAGAAAACAACAGGAGGCTGTGGTTTCTAGTGGTATTTTTTGTTGGCAACCAAAGAAGCATGAATATTGGGGTGGAATTTTTGTTAAAAAAAGATAAAAACTAATGAAGAAAGAGTAGCTATGAACTTTTAAAAAGACGCATAAGACACTTTTATTTCTAAACTGCTCTCACCCCACTCAGTCAAAAATGACTGAATTGCTACCATTTGAGTTGGACTAATGGTCTAGACCACGCTGTTTCCCCAGTCCCTCCCCACTTGCCAGCACATCCGTAACCAGAAGCCTGAACCCGACATTCTTCACAGTTGCCCTGCATCTGTGAGTGAGAGCACAGCCTGTGAAGCAATTAACACCTGTCAATTAAACTGCCTCATGCGGTCCTTTTTAATTGGGAAAGATGCAGTTCTGTCCTCAGTGCAGGGCAAGAGCACATGGTGGCCCTGGTTCCCACCTGGATACATTGGCTGCCTCTTAGCTGCATACTGGGATAAGACCTGGCTGTGCACCCACTCACATCCGTTCAGCTTCCCTTGAAAAGGAACCCACAGCACCGACAAGAAGGGAAGAAAGAGATCATCACCACGATTGTACACGTGAACATCTCTAGAGGAAAAGAGGAAAGAAAGGAGAATTGAAGCAGTGACTACCCACTCATCGACATCATCATTATTGTCAGCATCATCTTCATCTTTACCTCTTCTTAAGAAGTGGGCCCCTCTTCTCCCACCAGCTGTGAGAGGACTCAGAGGGTGTTGAATGAACAGCAGGACTGAAATGCAACCATAATCAGCCTTTCTTCTGCCTTCAAGGTCTAAATTGAGCTGTTTGAAGAGGGCTTAGTCTGAGCTCTGACCTCCCACGACGCAACCCAGGCACTGACTGCACTGGGGCTCCTTATGGAACACCAGCATTTCAACAAAACATCAAAGCACAGACATAGACGTTTGAGGCGGACAAAGTCCAACACATTTCTGAACATCAGTAGGTTGTGACAATGTCAGTCTCTTCTAGTTGTGAACATTTTTTCTAGTCAAAGCTAGACCAACTCCAGCTTATAAGCAACCCCAAGGCTTTTACATCATTTACATGCAGATCTTCCGAAAGCACAGCATGTTTTTGAGAGCTCAATATTTAATGCCTTCTTCCAGAGCAACATCCTCCCAGCTATCCTGAAACATCCTCCATGAACAGCAGAGACTATGGCATCAACCTCTGGGGTATTTCCATGGACCAAGATGACCGCACAAAAAACCAACACCAGAACTGCAGAGTGCTCATCTCCCACGACAGCCCGAGAGGTTCATTAATGTTTTCTGAATACAAGACTCTGCAAGCTGCCATCTGCCTACCAGGGCAACTTGTATCTGTACAGAATGGAGGTGAATTAAGACAACAACCCACACAGAAGTAAAAAAGAAGAAAACATTACTTTTTTTTTTTTTTTGTCTAGTACATAATCTTTCATTTCCTCAAACCTGAGAAATATCATGCCAAGTCAGACCTCCACCAGCCAGTGGAGCATAGGAGACATTGTATTTTCTAAGGAACATCTTTCAGATCACAGTTTAAATTATGGATTGTGGAGTCGGATTAAGAACTAGATCCCATTTCCTCTTTTATTCCTTGTCATGTGCTTTTATCTTGACTGCTGCTGGTTAGGCATCTTATTTTCCTTTTTTCCCCCCTTTTTTGTTCACCTTTTATTGTTTCAATAAGCACAAGGATAAAAAGAAAGAAGCTGATGCAGTGCTGGGAGTTGGGTCTGTCTGACTCTTTCACATGGTGCATCCGGAGCTGCAGACTCCACCCTACGTCTGATTTATTTTAAAAGCCTGCTGTGTCCATTAATGGAAAATTGGACCCTGTTCAGGCTGTGATGGTGTCCATGGACAGGAAAATGGAAAGTTTCAGATTAAAGCTGCAGGAGACCAGGAAGAAAAATATCTGGAGAATTTAATTGATGGTGGCAGCGCAGTAATTGCAGACAAATATTAAAGAAATGGCAGTCTGTGACCCAAAGCAGATCCTTGGGTCACAAGGAGGGGAGCACAAACGTCTGCAAGGCCACAGGGCTGCAAAATTAAAATATTCCTCACCAGGAGGAAGTTCAAACATTTAGCAAAACTGAACACATAGGATAGAATCACTATCACTGTGATGTTACATTTGCTAACCATCCAAGTTATTAACCTCTTAAAGATGTGAGACATATCTGTTGACACCCATCTGATTTGAGAAAGTGGCAAGAATCTCGGAGACATCATTCTGCAGTTTCATTAGAATAAACACCTTAGAGAAGTCACCTGTACTGAAGACCTGATCAGACATTGGAGAAGCCCGTCAAGACACATGGAAAACAATCTACGCCTGGGTTGCTGCTGTCCATGGAGCAGAAGACAATGGATCAGTGAAGAGACTTTTCAAATTCCAACCAAGCTTAGAGCCTAGCAATGGGATTCTTCGGGGAAAAAATAAATACATTAAAAGCTGTAAAACCAAGTAGAATTGCAGCTTTTAAACCCACTGATTGATACAATAACAGTACTGTGCTCATACGATGTTTTTTCCTTTTTTTTTTTGCAGTTAAGAGTGTAGCAATAAAGTGAAAGTATAACTGTAATAATGGCTCTTTATACAAGACTACTATAGAACACAGGAGAAGATGAAACCAGTATGATGAAATGGAAACTTAATGCATTCTACAACCACCCCCTCCCAACATCCCCCCACCCCCCAAACTCCAGAACCTTAAAGAATGCTCTAGCTGAAATCTCATGCCATGGTCTTGCTTTATTGTTTGTTTTTAAACTGTTACATGGAAAATGATGATAGAATTCTATAAGAGGAACATATTTTTGGAGTGGTCAAAAATATTTCAGGCTACTTGGTACCTTCCTATTAAGGCAAGACAGCCAAATCTCCAGCCCGTGAAAGAATTTGTCATGAAGTGAGTTTATGAAGTCTTTCAGAGAGACCAACATGAAAGACACTGGCTCTTTAAGAGCATGTTCCCTTCTCTCCTTTCCCTAAGAAACACAAACTCTTGCAAAACCTTTCCAGTCTTTACCTTTGGATGAAACGATTGCATGGACTGGGAGCTGGTGCAATATAATATTCCATTATTTTCCTCCTGCTAGCTGAAGTCACAGCCTAAGACATTCCCATCAACAGAGCCATCTGTTTACAGGAACTGTATCTAGCCTGAAGCCCATACAAAGTGAAGAGAGGAACATGATTGATACAGCAGATTTAATTTGCATCACTTAAAAAGATGTGACTTATTAGCTCACGGTGCAAGAACACCTTTAGTGAGTTACCTTTAGTCTAGAAAACTCTCCCTGTTTTCCCACGATCTGTTGGAGCCCCAGATGCTGGCAGCAAGAGGTTACACAGCCATCTCATCTGTTTTCCACTGCATATACTCCTTTAAAACTGAATTTCAAAGTGGTTTCAAAGAGGGGTTTTGAACCAGAATGGTGCCTTTGTGTCACGTTTTCAGAAACAAGAAGAGTAAAAAAAACATGAGTGGGATTTTGAAGGGAAAGGGGAAGTTATTCTATAGCTTTTACACTTATTTCTGTAGCAGGAGGTTAAGGGTTCCTCTGTCAAAATTTTCAGTGGTGCTGCCTTTGCAATTCAGCGTTTGCTCTGGTGAACTACACTGCTTCTCTCCAAACATTTCTGAATCACAGAGGGTTTGTTTTATGGGTTTGTTTGTTTGTTTTAACCCAAAAGAAACACTATGGCTGAGTTTTTTCCATCTGAGAGACTGCGGTAAGCAACTTACCCATACAGACGGCTATTCACAACAAGAGCCATTCAATTCTTTGCTCAGCAATTTTAATATTCCCCTTTGAATACAGCTGAGCCACATGAAATTCTGTTGTGTAAGGCTCTCCTTCAAAGTGGAGATTTATTTTCTTTGGTAACAGCTCATCAAGTCTTGAGGCTACAACCATCTGTGTTAATCTCTGCACAGTCTGTTCTTATTCATCATCAATAATAAGACCAAGGAGCACCCATGCTGAAGACAGTATGAACAGACAACTATAATAAAGAAATAGAAGCTGCCTTGCTGAAATTTTTAGCTTCTGTGTCTATCCTACATCCTAATTCTTTGACCATAACTGGCGACATTAAATGAGGGAAAACAATTAACTTCACCCTGAAGGAACATAATGTTTGAAAGAAAGTTCAACTGTGTTTTCTAAGTGGCCATTATGGGAATGATTTGCAGATCTCAGGCTTTGGCAGTGGGACAGCCGGCAGCAGAATGGAGAAGAGAAGAACTTGGATGGTGCTTGCTTCTGCCTGCTAAAATTTATTGTGTCTCTTACACTACAGCTATGGGGGTGTTCTCTACTAACTGCCGGAGCTTCCTGCACAAGTAGACTGGTTCATTCAACTGCTGGCAGGCGAGATCCAGGGCAATGCCTGCAGAGTCACATAATAGCGTTACCTCCAGCTTGATCTCCACTGACGCCAAAATGAGGTTGTCACTTCTGTCGTTCAGCTTAAATGGAGAAACTCACTGTAAGGTCTGATCATGCTGAGCATCCTTGGCAACATGCTGATAATCTTTTTCCCGGCATTGGACTGCCCACAGGGTTGCAGACTTATGGGCATGAAGGGTCTCAATTAAAATTTCTCCTGTCTACCCAAACCTGAAGGAACTTTATTTGCTAACTTGTGAACCTGAGGTGGTAACTGGCACAGGGACCGCTTCCCTGAGAAGGCAAAGAACAGACCAATTTTTAGGCAATCAGTAGGGGAGAAGTGACTCCTTAAGAGATGTTTTCCATGACTTGTTTAAAGCCAAAGCTCATCCCTTGTTGTCCCAGAAGGTGCGTGACAGAGAAACAGCAAAAATCCCTTTTGGTTGCTGTCTCTAGCCAGGGCTAGAGGGGACGATCAGCCAGACTAGCTTGGACTCCACAGCTTTCAAAGGAAGGGCTGAGAAATATGCCTCGAGGCATTTCCCACCCCAGTCAATCAATGCTTTCTGCTTTTGCGATGTGACTGCTAATTACAGCCACACATTTCTGACAGTGGGCATCTGCAAATCTCCAAAACATTTCTGCTTAACAACAACTTCATGCCTGAACCACAGTCCTTTTAGCAGAAACTCCAACCCTCTTGTTAGTCTAACTGGTGTCAGTGATACTCCTGTGCTTATGCATGGCAAACAGCATTCCCAGCTCTCCACCTTTCCTTTCCATCTTCGTTGCCTAATGACCAGTTTCTCAATCTGAATAACCATTTCCTCTGAACAACGTCAACCCTTCTCCTTATCAGTTTCAAAGGTGTTGTGCTGGTTGTTTTATTCAGCCAGCTTGCTCCAGGCAGGTGCTGTTCTTACACAGTATCACAAGGCACTGGTTGCCTGCAACTCCAGCATAAACAAACTTGTTGGTGCACCAGCTTTCCCCATCGGCAGTGGTACAGAAATCTGAAGTTTAAGTGTAAACAGGGATCAAACTCCTACAGGAAAATGGGCCTGGCCTTTGATTCCCAAGCTTTACTGGCCCTCAAGTACTTGAACCAACATGAATCTTAGGGTAGAGCAACCACTTCTTCACCAGCCTCACCTATGAATGTGCAAGTTTTCCTCCCTCTCAAACCAATGTTTGTCGGGAGTCATGAAAGTTACAGGACTGCTGATGGCAAACAGGAAAGC
Organism: Melanocharis versteri; assembly: GCA_013397845.1. NCBI lineage: Eukaryota > Metazoa > Chordata > Aves > Passeriformes > Melanocharitidae > Melanocharis > Melanocharis versteri. The sequence goes on along the minus strand of VZTG01000673.1, from coordinate 1,575,645 downwards.
TCGAGCAGTCACAGGGTCTCCCACAGTCACATCTGTGAGTGCAGTTATGGGATTTCACCCGTTGCCTGGCAGGGGCATAGGGAGAGACTCACACGTGTTTCACGATATTCTTCTATATACAGCCTTCTCTAAACGGGCAGCAAGTTCACAGGGAAGCAAGTTCTGGGCTGTATGATTTCAAATCTTAATGACAGAACAAAAGACAAAATTTAATAATCATGCTCCCAGTGTGGCTTTCAAAGGGGTTTTGTATACCACCAAATGAAGAATTTATCATGCCGGCTGGCTACTCCACCTACTCTGGAAGCCAAGGCAACTATTAAAAGGTAGAAGAGTAGTGTGACTCCTTCTCGTCACAGGTACTAAAGAGGAGGTAGACTCCCCATCTTGGTGATCAAGAAGAGAGCACAACTTTTTTACCAGCATTATTACAAAAACCAGTCAATTTTCTAGAAGAAATCAAGGCTTACACAATGACACTTCAGTTAAAAAAAGGGTTAAGCTTCTCAAACCAGGCAAATAATATGGAAATAGTTACACAACCTTCATAGGCTCCTCTAATTCCTTTTTGGGACTAAACAGACATGTATTTGTAATACACCCTAATTAAAAAAAAGCAAAACAACAAGCCCACAAAGAAAAGCCCCAGCCCCCAACCCCCCAAACCTATGAATAAGAAACACATTTTCAGAAGCAAATCTCATTCCATTTTATCTCCTTGTACAAAAGTATTTCAGCCTCTATGTTTTTCAGTCCTGCCCCCAGTCTCCTTCCCCTCACCCACGCCTTCTTTTCAAACCAAATGAGCCTGTCCCTGTGTCTATCCCCTGGAACGGGATTAAAGTTTCACACTGAGCCTGTTGCCTGGTTCACAGTAGCAGATGATCTGTTTGGAAGCTGCTCATTCATCTCTGGGCAAGGCAGATTTGCTATGGAGTTCTCTTCAACCCACCATCTCCTTTAGCTTACAGGTAGAACAATGCTGGTCGAAACCTTTCCTCAGCACTCAGTACAGCTCCCAGAAACTAACTTTTCTACAATACTTAATAAAGCATCCTTTTCAAAGCATGTCCTATGTTGACATCACATTTCTTGAATTCTTCAGATCCTGTTTGAGGGTGGAAAACAAGAACATAAATATATATATATATACTCATCCACCAACTCAGACTTAGGTGTTACAAAGAGTAATGGTAAGTCAGAATTCTATCCCTTAACAAAAGTCTTAACAGGTTCAGTGCTGCTTTTAAAATTAATTTTAAAGGTTTTCCTATTGCGTTTTGCTAAGATCTCTTGCTCTGCAGATTTTCAGCTTCCATACTGGAAGACTGGCATAGATTCTCTGCCAACACAACGCGGCAATAAGCAACAACAGAATCACTTCAGTGTTAAGTATCAGGTTCATTTAATTCATTTAATAACATTTTCTGCTGGAAGCTATGTTACAGCTGCCAGATCCAGAAGATTGTTTCAAAACAGAATCCCTGTTGCCTGCATTTTTGTAATCCACTTGTAGTCCATATCCAGCAGCTTTACCCTTCAAGTCTTCTTTTGATGGTACCTGGCTTTAAGCAGAGGCTCTTTATGATGAAGCCCAGCCACATGCATGAGTCACGCCACTGCAGTGGAATACAAGCCTTGTCCTGATGACTTTGTACGAAAAAAATAGACACTTGGAAAATATGTGTAAGCAAGGTAGGATCAAAAAGGTGTGACACGATTCAGGACCATGTCCGTCAGCGGTTTGATCAAAACCAGTAGATGTGAAAAGGGCATGATGGGACAGCCTCCAGCACCTGCTGCCTCTCAGAAAGACCAGCACACTCCAGTTTTTCTCTCTAGTCTCATGTGTTGACAGCCCAAGAACAGTAAATTCCTTAAATGATGGATACCGATAAATCCTAAGTGTTTTGTATCAGCTGAGCTACAGACCCACTGCTTTGCATTCAGGCATTAGTCAGTGTCATTGCTTGTCTGCAAGAGAAAGGAGCTTCTCCTTCCTAAGAGCTGTGTGTTTCGCACTTTGTATTTTTGACTGACTGAAAAAAAGGTCAGTTAGATATAAGTGGTCCACCCTTGCATATTCCTGCTAAAAATTACTTAACGTAACTGTTCACCAGTCTTGCAAGAGCCGTTTTAAGCTTGAACTTCTGAGGTTTCCTGCTTTGAAGATCACTTTAACAACCCTGAGGTGTGTTCTTTGTTACGCAGCAACCCTCCTTCTTCGGCAGGGCTGAATGAAAGACCAGGGTGCTGCTTGCTCAGGAAATCGCCAAGTTTGCTCTGCCCCATCCCCTCCAATCCCCATGCTCTGCAAGCAGCCGGTGGTGCCTGCCCTGCCCACATTGCTCCTCTGCTGCCATCGCCTGCTCACCCAGGGCTGTGAGGACCAGGGAGCCCGACCAGCACCTCTCTGAGTCTCTGCTCCCTTGGGTGCCACTGGTGGAAACACACGCCTTCCCAAGGGCAGTGGTGGGGAGCCAGGGTCTTCTTGGCACCCTCCCACAGCTGACCTCTGGGTTTGTATGACCTGCTCTGCACTGGCAGCTGAGATTCCACCTCGGGGCTTTGCAACTGCTGCAGGTCACCATTTCCTCGCTGGCAGCCCCAACCAAGCACACGTGTGTTAAGAAAGGCACCGCTTGTTCCAACAGCCAGAAGTGCCCCAAGGGCTCTCTCCCCACCGCCTCTTGCCCTACCACAGGGCTGACCCTTTGACAGCTCACTGTGAGCAGCACTGAACCAGCCCTTGGCTCACAGGACTCCCTCAGAGGCAGATGCCACACTGGAGCCTGGGTCTGCCGCCCCCTCTGCCACAGCCTGAGCAAGAAGGAAGCCAACCCATATCTTTAGCACCTTAAGACAACTCCAAATATGCAAAGATGGATTTTGAAGGCCACTGAGCTCTATTTCCACCCTACTCTGAGTTTTCAGCAAGACTGATGAGCCTCATGCTGGTCTGCAGAGGTCACCCTCACCTGAAGCAGCTGGGGTTGGTTCAGAGGGTACTGAACCAGTCATGTTTGACAAGGAGCCCGACTTCACTGTTAACTCTGGTTCTTTGACTTGCTTATGTAGCAATCAGTTTAAACCTACACTTTTCACTTACCTCAAGCAGAGTCTCAGAAATACATGCACATTGCACTAAGGCACAAAAAAATGCAAGCAGTTCAGTGTTGTTTAACACATGTAAGTTAAATATAAAGGCAGTTGCCTTACTGTGCAGGGGGGTACTAATGCAGTATCTGCAGGGACTGAATTCCTCCAGAGTCCAGACAACAAAAATGCCTGTTGCAGCCAAACAAGCTTCCTGCAGCCATGCCAAGATGCCCTCTGATCAAAGTGCTACAGCAACCACAGCTGCTGGTTTGGCCTCTGCCTTTCCACCGAGACCACCAGCAAGAAAGCAAATGGGTGCTCTGCTTTGGTACAATGCTATGAACAGCACAGGCAAGACACAGGAAGGAAAAAAACCAGACTGCAGCCTATCCTTGAGAGTTATGCAAGAAGAGAGGTACACGATGAGCTTTTCCCACAGCAAAGGTTCCAGCTACGATTGCAAAACCTCGGCAATCACGCAGGGACTCTTCCATGAGGTCTCCTAGGGTCACTATTCACTTCAAAGTCAGCAGAAAGGTGGCACGGCAAGGATCCTACTGTATTGCCACAACTGGCTGGCAGAGAGAGTTGTCTGGGGAAAGCCAGAATGCAGCCATCACTGCCAGCAGTGTCTGAACTTACAGACTGGAATGCCATGAGGATCCATGGCTGGCTGTGTCCTGGCTCACTGGGTGTGAGTATGGGCCCAACTCCCCATGTGGCTCATGCTGGCTTCAGGACTAGTGCTCTAGTTCAAGCATTCATTTTTCCATGCTTGTCCCTCCCTTCTCTCTTTCTTCCCAAACCTGAGTTTTACCACCTGGGAAAAAAATGGCTCATGCCTAGCTAAAGTCAGAGTGGGACCCAACATACATGGACAATCTGCCAGTATAAAGAGATCTTTTGTGATAAATTGAGATAAGCTTAGGTGCAATATAGACCAGAGCACTTCTCTTTTAAAATACAACACTTTTTTTTCCTGTAAACGAACTAATCTTTATCTAAAACTCCCCAGTCATAGAAATTGACTGCAAACATTTGCAAAATTTACCTTCCTTGCTAACCTATGGTGTTTTATTTAAAATTAAAATGTAGCCGTATTTTCAAGCCCATCTGGTGGAATTTGTTAGATTGAAGCAGATATGCCTCTGGTAAGTCTAGCCTTGTAGAAATCATGTGTCTTTTCTAGAGTAGTCACCCAGTTTCTATCTACAGAGAGATCCTCACTTCTAGCACAGCAACCTATTCAAGAAGGATCATCTCGGTGAGGGCAACCCTCTTTCCATTGACTATGAAGGAAACTTGGTCAACTTAGATTAAGGGACAACACTTCACATACCTAACATCATGTGAGACAAGTCCCTCTCCCCACTGAAGATTTGTTATCGAGTTCCTTTTACCATGTAGACCTTTCCCACAATACAAACTCACTGTTTAATACTACTTTCACGTAGATTGCAGGGTCTAATATATCAAGACTAATTTCTAACAGCCATTAAGCAACCAGAAGTGAAATTATTTTAAGAACTCTTGAGATTAATTTCCTTACACTCTTTATGACATTCATTTAAGGTTCGTGTTCTTTGTTTCCTCTTGCAATAATTTAAGAGACAAACCACTGGTGGGAACAGTACGTGTCCCTCCACCCCCTCCAGCTGACAAAAACTGGCAGAGTTCGAGAGAAATCTCAGCGAATGGGAGAGAAAAAAAATTCACAAAGAGCAATCACTACAGATATTGAGATTTATTGCTGATTTTCCCTTTCTGCAAAGCTGTCAAACTGCCACAGTTCCAGAAGGGGATTATCTCCACAAGCCCCTTGGCCTCAGTCCCTGTGCCAGTTCAGACAACATGACTAGAGACTTGTGTGTGGCAGCTTGCTGCTTACAGAACAGTTGGAGGCAAAATCCATCCTTCCAGATCCTGAATTTATGGCAGGATCTGGGCTCTGACACTGTTTGGTATGACCTGCTGTCTGCTTCAAACAAAAAAACCCTCGGGGGCATCCAGTGGGGAATGTTGCTTTTCCTGAGTTTAGATCCCTGTGCAAGAGGCTGCTACTGAGTGGTTCTCACACAGAGCCATCAGCATGAGACAGTGCAGTTTTTCCTTTACCACATCAATCTGATATAGTTTGTCTTGTGCTTTGAGGCAAAGGCTCCTTACCATCTTTGCCAACTATGCTGCTCCCTTACCAGCACTATTAATAGCATAGGTTCTTTTCTTAATTAAAAAAAACAATGGATCCCTTCCCTCATGTTTGGTTGCACTTCTTCATTCCTGCTGCCGCATTTTTTTCATGATAGTGTCTCTAGGCTGCAAGTCAGCTCTTTTCCAGCTGGTGAGACCTGGTTCCTCTTTATGTGCCTGTCCTTTCAGTGTAAACAAGCAATGCTTCTCCAACTCCACCGATCACAAGGCTGTAAACAAAATATATCACAAATTCAGCATCAGGCAAGTCCTTCTACTTGATACAAAAATGGTATTATTTTATCTAAACACATTTCAACCTAGAGACAGTAACCCAGGTGATTCTTTCATTTGTCTTGCTAAGAAAATGCTGAAACCCAAAATATCTTATTTAAATGATCTCATCAGAAACTACCTTTCCTGTGTTTTAGGGCTGGTGGTATTCAGTGAAAATGCAGACAGGAATCTAAATGGAGAAGGTTTCCCCTAGTTACAAGAATAGCTGCACACCCCTATACTAGCAAGAATAGGAAAGGAAGGCAAGAGAGTTTGAACCTTATTAGCCTAATGATTCCCTCTCGCAATTTCTGTTTTTGTTCTGTCCTGAAAACTTGCCACTTGACAACATCAGGAGGAGATGTAAAGCCTAGGTTTTAGGGACAAGGGAAATCTGGTAAAACCCTTTTGCACTGGCGTGATCCCATCAGCATAGTGAGGCCAGTAGAAATTCCTGTGTTTGCCTCTTTTGGTGAGGTGAAAGGAGCTGCCCCAGCCAAAAAGACACATGGGTCCAAGAACTTCCTTCCTGTGCTGCTCACGGCACAGCGGTGGCACTAAGGCTGCTCCCCAAGACTCAGCCTAGGAGCAGGGCTTCAAGTCAAGGATAAATGGTTTCACAAAAACCTTCACTGAAACATGCTATCAACCCACTCAATGCATGCAATAGTTAATAATCCCCAAGTCTCCTCTGTTATCTCTCACAGCTGACAGGAATATGGTAAGATGCCGACTCTTCTCCCCTTTTATAACAGTGCAAAGCTAAGTGTACTGACCTTTCATCTTAGCCCCGTGGCTTAATTAGCTTACGAAACAGACAAGCTCCTTACTGAACTTTATAAACAAAACAAACTTCTGTTAAGTTCATTTCTAAGAGTACTCTTTTTTTTTTTTCCTTGGAAAAAAAAGCATGTAAAGCTGAAGGCTCTTTGGTCTAATAGCATTACACTCACTTAAATCTTAGCTTTAGTGAGCTGTTTGAAATACTACATAATCGCCCTTGTTCCCGAGTGGAAAAAAATATTGTATAACAACAGCACAACATCTTACAATTACACAGTAAATAGCTCTGGAAAGTAGGTGCTACAGACTGTCTGTGACAGTCCACTGGTGAGACTGAATAGCTTTGGTGTGGAATTACCAACAAGCAGCAAAACGCTGCAAGAGCTGCAAGCTTTTCAAAAAGGATCTAAACCACTGAGTCTGGTCACCTGCAATCGGTAACAACTTCTGGGTGCTTTTTCTGTGGAGAGGGTTAACCCCCATGTCTTATTTCAGCTCCAGTTATAAACACACTCTATGCATTTATTTCTTTGGAAGCTAAGGTTGGATAATATATCCTTTATCCTAAAGGAAAAAAAAATAAACAAAACACTACATACCTAAACACTACAAGACCTAAAATCGACAGAGCCTTAGAAATTTTTTTCTGTTTCTATAGTTGTGTTGTTTTCTAAATTTTTAACAGAGACTTTCAAAACTAAACCTATATCCCTGACATACCATTCTAAAAATTAGGCTGTTGATTATGTACAAAAGATAGTAAACTGCCCAGCCTTGTTCTGTAAAAAGATGCCTGCATCTAAACTGTTCTTTAATATCATATGTCTTACATCAGAGAAGAAAAATCCCTTTCTGAAGGATTTGAACTCTTGGGAATCCACATGCCCATGCAGTCCAAATTACTAGGCAAATGGAAACCATTGCTATATTTTCGACACGAAACAGAGCAAAAACCATGGCTAAATGCCAACCCTTGATTTTACCTTCAATTTACCATCTGGCAAATCCTTCAGCTTCTGCTTACAGTAGGGTGACAGCTAACTGCATTTGCCCATCATTCAAAAATTAACATATGATATTGTCCATGACCACACCACACTGGAGCAACACTAAAATCGTCAGTGATTAATGTTCTCATGAGTGCTTTGCAGCTGCTGTCATCCAACAAACTATTTCCAGAGCTTTGCTGATAAGCCAAGGCACTGCCAATGCACAAGCACTAACAGAATTAAAATTAAGAAAAAAATAAAAGAAATTGTTTTCTTTTTTAATTACGACAATCGAAGTGTAACAGTGGCCCAAGGGCTAAAGCAAATTTTCTTTTAAACATACAGATGTGTTCACCCTGTGTAGAAGTTTCAGTCCATATGGGGCAGGTGGTGTGTGTGCAACTATATGTGTCCGTGTGCTCACGTGAACAAGGTACGCATTAATATTTAGTGCACATGTCAGTGAATGCAGACGTATAATCAAAGCCTACCTCTAGCACACACATGACAGACCTGCACAAACACATGTAAAACGTGGTGAAGAGCAGCAAGTTAATGGCCTAGACTAGGAGTGTTGTAGGTGCATTGATATTGGTTGAGTCTCTGACATGCACAGGCCGCATGTATTTCCTAGAGCTAAAAAAAAATGCACAACTTACTTTAGCATTTGAGATCACATGTGCCTAAAATACAGATAGGGATGCATATTCACACATAGGTAAATGGGGCCAGTCTGAGCTGGAGATTCTCCTTTCTGTACGGCTCTTATCACACCTCAAGAAAGGATATGTTAATTCCATTCCGTGCAGAGCTGAACCTTTAGGATGGCAATCAAACTGAATGAATCATGAATCAAGAGTAAAAAGGAAGCTTAAAGCTTTTCAAAGGTAAGTAGATTTTTATTTCCATTAACAAATCTGTCCTCAGAGACACATGCCTAACCCCATACTGAGATGTTATTTGCATGGCAGAAGCATTTAGGAGCGTCAGCCATGCTCTGTGATTCTCTTTCATTGTGTGCTATACAAACATAGATCAAAAACACTGCCTTTGGCCAAAGGAGTTTGCACCCCAATCCTTTATATTACTACCTAAAAAATTCTGATTAGGTGATTTGTAATGTGCAGCCACACATTACAAAATCCAAATACAGCTTTGGAAAAAGTTTATTATCATTATTTTTCTCCGGTTTAATTTTATGCATTCATAGTATGTTGGGGAAACTTGAATGCACCCTTTTGGTTAAAAAGATGCTGTCAGCAAACCTTGACTCCTGTGTTTTACTTCCAGTTCTGCCACTAAATTGCAGCATGACTTTGAATGGGTCATTTATTTGCCTATTGGATCCATTTGCCTCACTGTGAAACGTGCTGAGTGAATTGTGGTGAGGCTTAATGTCCAAAATGTCCATGTTCTCCCACAGAGGCAGAAGAAACACTCTTCTATTACTGTACTGCATCCATCATTGCACACCTGGTTCTCCTTACATGCAAAATAATACTGACAGCAATAGAACTTGACATTTAAAAGTATTTCCACATGAAACACTGTGTGAAAATTCATCTTTACTGCTAAGCAAAAAGCTCATGTAGGCACTTACCAAGAAATTGTTAGTACATTGGCAGTCATGACAAAGAAGAACGGTGATAAGCTAGCAGTGATAACCTGTTAAATTGAAAAGAAGGAAAAAACACCTTGTGAACTTGTGATACCACAAATGAAAGCTAAAACACTTTTGCTGAAATTTAATTCCCATGTGTGCAGTCATTCTTTCAGTTGAAGATAGTCTGACAGTCACACATCACAATTCGATTTTGACTCCAAGAGAACCCAGGACACAACAGAGGCAGGATAGGGACCCAGAGCCGGGGATCCCTCACCACATATCCTATCTGGCCTGGCCTAGAAGCCTTTTGGCTTTTAGTTGTTGACAGCAGACTGGGGAGAGCAGTCTTGGGGATCCCAGGTTTGAAAAGCCTTGTATTTCTGAAGAGAATGACAGCTTGAAATGTGTTTATAGGCGTAGAAAAACCAAACAAAAATTAACAGGGTATAGGGTAAAGAAAAACAACACAACTTCAGTGGGTTTATATTACAAATCTCTCATTACCCTGAGGTGTCCTGGGCAGAGAAGCTAGAGACAAATGACTTTATACTTTCCGAGTACTGATCCCAGAAACAGCTAGATCCTGACATTCAATGGTTTGTAACAGATCCCTGCCTCAGCAGCTACGGAGCTACCACATCTGCAGCCTGCGTGCAGTTTTGGATGTTTTGTTGCCAGACGGATAATGTAAAATGGAAAGAGTTCAAAGAACAGTGACAGAGTCATTAGATGGGGGGATTGATTTTCAGTCAACAGTTAGGATAAGCAATGCCTGTGGGAAAGGAAGACTTGGTAGTGGTTTACAAATACTTGGGAAACACAAGCACTGAGGAATGAAAGGAACTATTTAGGTTAATACAAAATTGACCAAGGAAAAAGATGAAATTAAGAAACAAAACATTTAAACAATTATCAGCTAAGATTTCCTAATCATTGTTTGCCTAGTTGACTCCCAGAGGAGAGAGCAGAAACTTCATTCTGTAATCTATTACTTGTTAAAGCATTACTACATGTGCAGTGGGGAAGCAAATGCCATTTCAGAGTAGATTCTGTGCACCAGAGCTTGGACTAAGAGTGTGTTAGTCAATACCTGCTACATCTGTTATGGCCACATTTTAAAAGGCAGGCTCTGAATCTGCCTGGAGTGTAACCAGTGAAGGATCACAACCAGCAGTGGCAGATGAAGAAGAGAAGGCTGTGTGTCCTCTCTCCAGCCCCACTCTATGAGTTAGGTGGAGAGGGGACAACAACCTAAATGCAGCAGTGAGACCATGCAACAGCACAGGAGCAAAGGTGTTCTGTGGGGACTACACAAGGAGTACCTCCTCCGGCCTCTTTGGGGATGTTTTCTACTTTAGGGAGATTCAGGCGTGCAGGTGGCTGTTTTCTTCCTAGACATTACCATAACTCACACCCTCACTGTTCTCCATGTGCCTATAGCCCAGGCCCCTGTCAGAGGAAATGAGGCAGGAGATGGACTTGATCCAGGCGGGATAACGTGACTGCAGACCCACTCCATTCCTGCTCAGCACCAAATTGCTTGTACCAATACAACCACAGACACATCTTCTGATACAAACGTCATCTGACTTCAGTGTTTTCACACTGCCAGCCACAGCAGTGCACAACTCAGGCAATGCTGTATAGCTCTAAGCCAACAGAAAAAGTGAGCTCCTACTCCTAGGGAAAATCAAAGATACGTATCTACTCCTATAGCCTTGTATCTATACATGTAAGCAAATATACAATTAAATATATATACCCAAAAGAGACCGGCAGAGGACGAGTCACAAACAGAGAGTTATGCTTCAAAACTCAAGATCACATTGCAACTGTGCATGTCCAGTGGCCTGTCTCATAGTCATTTGCAGCCAGAGAGAGCTGACACCTACTCCAAACGGTGAAAGTTAACCATTCAGGAGCTGAATCTTTCATGCACTTTACCTAAAAACCAGCTGTGAGGCTGAATATCCATTAGTTCAAAAGCCCTAAAATACGTTTGCATCTTGTTCTAGTGGGCTGGGTTCTCCCCTTACAAACGGTGCACCAGACCTGCAAGGAACCATTTCTCATTCACACTGGTGTGAATGCTTGTGGAATTAACTGTACTGAGTTTATTTTATTACATGAAAATATACAATACCAATTACCGACCGTGTAAACAGAAACTGATGAAAGATGGCAGCTGTGGTATGTACAGAGCATTCTTTTCTTTAAGCTCTTCTCCTCAAAGAAACTGAAGTGCTGTATTTGAGAAGTGGCACAAGTCAAAGTTGTGTCACCCACTCCCTTGTAGAGAGTCCTGTTCATTAGAAACTTGAGAAGAGGCCAAGAGCAGAGAAACAGGCATTCAAGAACCCTCCGAAAACAGGCCCTATCTGAAACAATACACCATTCTACTGCGGTCATCCCAAACCTCTGCAAAAATGCAGGCTGTAGCCTTTTGGACTATTAAAGCTGAACACTGTTGTATTTTTGAGAAATTATGTAAGAGTCTCTCAGTGCCAAAGACAAACAAAATGTGGGTTGGAAGAGCGCATGAAGTAAGCGTGTGTAAGGAAAGAAAAAACAAATCACAAACAAACCAAAAGGAGAACACGTTGCTAAAATATCTACCTTTGATTGTTTATCTAAAAGAAGAATATGTTTAAAAATGAAAAACAAGTTTTCAGAGAAGTTAACTATGCAATTTGTTCCAGGGGAAGAATCTAAAATCTAGGGACATAGTAGAGAAGGTAATTTTCCTTTAAGTACATTTCAGTATTATCTGAAGTGTTTTAAGTGCACATTTAGTTGGAAAAAAAAAAACCCCACCTACACTGATGTTCTGAATGGCCTTTAAAAAAAAACCAACAAAACAAAACAAATTCACAACAAGCTAAGTGCAGTAATCTCTCTTTCTTCACTTTAAAGGTCACAGTTGTCCTCCTAGGCATTCAGATGCTTTAGTAAAAGGAATGAGCTTTCAAGACAAAAGAAAGCAAGTTAAAGGGCAAACTAAAGTTAATGATTTCCAAATATGTTTTGTTGCTGGATCTTTAAAACTAAGAGGTGGAAAGCAAAATTTTAATTAGCTATAATATGCCTATTTTGAACAAAGCTCCCCAAGATGTTGACATATAGTCACTAATTCTATCAAACGATACAGGCTGGGTGGTTGAACGCCAGCTATTTCAGAAACAGGAATAGCTCCATGGACTCTGCCTACTTTTAAAGGAACTGTGGCCAGTCAGTATTACGAAAGCTACTTTAAAAACATTCATACCCTGAAATTTTCTTACAAAATTCTGACATAGTTTTCCATGAGTAAGAAAAAAATTCAAGCGCAGCATAACTTAACAAAACATTTCCATGTGAGCTGAAATTTTTCCTGAGAAATCATTTCAAACCCTTCTTCGCATGAAAAATCAAAACAAAACAAAACAAAACAACTTCCCCTCAAGATTGTTACTTAAAATAAATCACTCTAAGTTCAATGTGTCATTCCATTGTACTGTGAAAACAAGACTTATTTTAAAGGAACACTTTATTAACACCAATTTGCTTTGATCCCAGCTATTTCTGTAGTTCCAATCACTGAGTTATTCACAAGTAATTTTAAAAACTATCAAAAATCTTGGCATTTCAAATTGTGCTTCTTACCTCAACCAAAACCAGTTCTAGTTCTCTTCTATGTGTATCAGCATTGAAGGAAAAAAAGTGTATCCTTGTAATGGATGCTTATCTGTATGAGGTCTGAGGAGAGTGGGCTGATCCCCTCCGCACAAAAGATTGGGCCTGAACAGCCAGGAAACAAAACACATACATACTCTGGTATTCTTCACATAAATACTCTAGTACAAGGGCTGAACAGGAATCAGGAGAAAAAACAGAGAGCAACTCAGCCAGTTAAGAGGTTTCAAACTTATTGGTTACAGGAGATTCCCACATTCGGGTCCCCATATAAAAAGGTGAAAACTTCAGGTGTCCCCATTATTCTGGGAACCAGAGACAGGCTCAGATGCCATAAAACATTCCACACACTGCTTACATTGCCATTAACATTTAATGAGCTCCTCTCAAGGACAACACAGCACCGAACTTCAGGATCCAAAGAGATTAATTCAATTCCAGAGCTCCAGAGTTTGCCTCTTATCAGGCTGAATTACTGGCAACTAGAAAAACAATGGCATTGTTGAAATGCTGGGTAACAGACTAAGATCCGCGAAGCAGAAATATCCCAATATGTGGAAGAACTTGTTGCACAGTAGGGACAAATTCAGCACATAAAATCACCTTTGCACAGGAAAAAAGTAGGCATAGGAAAAAATGTGCTCTGATGCGTCCGCTTTTTCCAAATCTGCCTTAGTGATTCCCGAGTGGAGGGAGGCATGATTACCACCAGCTTTAAAGAGTTCCCAAGGAACTTAAGATAGACAGACCACTGTACTGTGAATGATTTCCTCCTTTCTCCCATCACATTACGGTAAGATAAGAAAAAATTTCCAAAGAGAAAGTAAAATTTGTCTCATAAATGTTGCTTCAAGAAAATAGGGGGGGAAATGAATTTATTTTAAAATAAGAGATTAATTTCATTTAGAGATAACAAAATAAAAAATAAAGATTGTAGAATTTCTTGCTGTAGACCTTAAGAACAGGCAAGATAACTATTGAACCAGCTTCCCTGTTAGATGTTTTTCTTGAACATATAACATCAGAAAACTCTGACATGCGGCTTGAAGACAGGAGATGGTATCCTAAGGGTTCCTGGTCCTTGACAATGCAGGAACTTGGATCCTGGGAGATAGAGGAATGTGGAACTCTGCATTCTTTGCTGCCTTGCCTTCTCCCCTAACCAGCTGTGGTTGTACCATAGCCTCTGGAGTGTCCAATCTCGACTAGCTCAAACCAGACAGCACTGGCCAGAAAAATGTGTCATTCTTGACCAAGCTATCATGGATCCCTTTCATCCCTGACTTTACAATCACTTCAGAGAAAGATTTTCAAGCTGCAGAGCTGGCTGTAGATTTTGAATATCTAGCATTTCTGAGTTGCTCAGGAAAACATTGTTTATGTAGCCAAGAATACCGATGAGGACATTTTCAAAATTTAGATTCTGATTTAATCTTCCTATCTGGAATGGAAAGATATAGTGGGAATTTGGTCCTGACATGATCATGATTTGTTAATATTACAACTCTACTTGTACATTCCATATAAAACTGTTTTTTCTCTGAAACTTTTAAACTGCTAAGAAGTTAAATGTTGTAGTCCTCACTGAGAACACAGAATACTTTACAAAAGTTTTCTTTAGTTTGTGTACACAGAGCCAATCCTTGTAACTTCACTTCCCCAAACTGCCAAAACCTCTGTCCTCACAAAAACGCGTATTTTTTCCAAAGAGAGTGTTTTGAAACAGCTCATCAAGTTTACTCACTGTTCAAAATAAATCATTCTATTTACCATTGGGTCATCTTCTCAAAACATCAGGAAAAAGATTCTGATGTACATAACCTTTGTTTTCATTCTACTGTCAGAATTAAAGCAATATCAAGCTTTTTATAGACATAATATTTGTTTTGTCCCTCTTCTGCGTGTTTTAACCAGCTGCTAAGATAATCACCAAAAATCGCCAGGGAAATGGATCATTGTTAGTGCCACTGAAAACAGCTACATCAAGATAATCCAGTACTACCAAAAAGATTAAAATTACAGCAGGCAAACATCAGAAACAACAAATACTTTTTTTCCTTGAGGGAGAACCACTGAAATAATTTCCCAGATTTCAGAGTTACATCTCTTTTGTACGTATGTTTGCTTCAGAGTAAACATGTGTAACGCGTTCACACAAAGTGTTATGCCAGGTATGGAAATATGGCAAAAAACCCCCAAATCTTCAGAATAGAAAAAAAAAACCCTAATATTTTAATGCCACCCTCTGTATTCATTAATTCACATGAATTTTCTAAGCTTTTAATACAATTTCTCTTTGTTTACATACATTTTCCATCTCAGGCGGTCTACAAACCATTTCCATCTAGCTCTCCTCTGCTTTCCTTCATCCAAATTTAAGACAATGAAACCTTGCCAGATGGGTAAATTCCCTGCACCTTAGTAAGAATACTTTCATTCACAGACATCCAGCAGCTACAGAAACAGATGAACAGATGAAGGCATTGACTGGGACAGCCAAATGCATGGAAGAACGCCGAGGGACTGAGATGTCTCCTGTCCAAACCCTGACTGAAGTGGTCCAGCATGTACTGACAAGTTTTTTTGAAATAACCCAGACTTGAAAGATTTTTATAGAGCAGGTGCTGACTGTGAGGTTTCAAACCACAGAAAGTCAGCAGCGATCAAGGAGAGGCACCAATGATCACCTGTAAGCTCACTGATTATGCAAGGCTGGTACTGTCACTGGAAATTTGCCATTAGTTGGCAGCAAAAATCCCTGCTAAAGATGACAAGCACGGTACATATCCTCCCTCACAAGAAAGAGAGGATGGGACTAGAACTAATGTCAAGTCTGATTGAATTGCTGGCAATTTGGGCAGGGAAAAAACAAACACAAACAAACAGTGTAGGAAAAAGACAATACTATTTTTCCCCCATGGTCACCAAACACAATAAAGCACCATTAACAGCTGCAGATACTGTGCACAGGAGATGTCCTCCATCGTGAGCAGAATTAAGTATCTGAATGAATCCTGCATGCTGAACCAGACAAAACCAAAGTAGCATTCGCTGTTTAATTTTAGGTCAGCTTTGGGGATGATCTACCACAGAAATAAAAACTTCCCTGGAAGCTTTCAATTATATTGACTATTGCAATGACAAAACTTTCTGTGCAATCATTAGAAGCTCAAAGGCTCTTCACAAACCGTTTTTACAATATCAATCTCTGGTTAAAAAAGATACAGCAAATTCAGGCAAAATTCCTCTGACCAACTCTCCTTTAAAGTCTCCTCCCCCTACATATTCATTTAGTTGTATTAATCAATACAGTGAAACAAACTGTGAGAGCTTTCAACTTTGATCTGAGGGTCTGTTGTTACCAATCAAAAAGCAAGACAAGACAGGCTGCTTAACATAAGGGCTTCGGGTGATAATGCAGCCTCTTAAGGAGCCCTACTAATAAATCTGCTGACAAGGAAGGATTTCAATCAGCCACACAAATTTTTCCAAGGAAATGTAATGAAGCTTTAACCTTGAACCACAAAAATAACACCTCTTCCCAAAGGAAAGAGCAATGCCATGATCCTGCCTGAAAAGCTGAGCAGCCCAAACAAGGGAAAGAAACAATTCAAAGTGAAATAGATTGGAGGAAAGGCGAAAGCAAAACAGGCTTCACTCTTGATTCTGCCCATTAGTTTAACACTAACTTGAGCACATCTGCTGTGTTACCCTCAGCCTGACCAAAGTGCAGACATGCCCTGAGGGATTTCATCTTCTGACAGACCTAACTGGAGACTGTCAGTCTATGAAATCAGCAGACAACGCAATGAGTTTGTGCACTACAGCATACTTAGGTCCACATTGCTCATAGGAGGACTCTGCTCAGCTCTTCTGAAGGAAGAAAACCCTTTAACCCTTCTGAAATACAAGCTGTTCCTTAAAGGACAACCCAGTGATGCTGGCACCATGGTGACAGTGGCACCATGGCAACGGTGGCAGTCAGTAACTTCATGATCCAAACAGCTTTGATCCAGCCACACGGAAGTTTTTTCAGCTGCTGTAAATTTCTTCGAGAACGTTTATTTCATGTTTGCCTGAATGCTTGCACTCATCTCCATCTTCTCTAAAGCATCTCTTTTCTCAAAGGAGGTTCTGGTCACTCTCTTCTGGCCTTTCTTTATATTTTATCCTTCTTCTTTTTTTGTTTTTTTTTTTAGCATTATAAAAGCAATGATGTTAAATTCCAGGGGTTAAGAACAAAATTAATTCCATGCATTGTGATTCAAAAGCAGCCAGAATTTAAACATGCCTTAGCAGTCAAATACCTAATGATAACGATAAAACTTAGTTCTAGTGTAAATGAATCTATCTGGTGTTCATAGCAATTTGCTTCTGACAAAGCTTAAAATCACCTACATGTTACATTTAAACCACAGAACATACTAAAAACAGAGGGAGAGGGTAGATCAAATGACAAACACAATCAGCAACTTGCCCTCTAAAATATTTTCACAACAAAAGCAGGATAAATGTTTGCCTCTTGAAAAATCATCAGATATTTTAGGGTGGTTTTTCTTTTCTACATTACAAATACCTAAACCAATAATCTCTGTACTGCAGAGAAGTATTTCTAGATATTAGCTTTTTGACTGCTATAAGAAAGTAGATTTCTTAATTAGCCGTATTATGCATTTACAGGGAAGATAATCCTCTGCATTTCTGTGGCTAGGTACCCATATGCAGTTCCAGTATTTAAAGAATTAGGTATCCATTCTCTACTTTCTATCACATTTATGAAGATTTTTTTCAGTGCTGTTTGCTGTAAGTTCTTTTTGTTTCCAGGATTTAATGACCAATAAAACCATGATGCTGATCATGCAAGTGCAAGGTGGGACCAACAGGTGGTTGCATCCTTAAAGCTTCCTTAAAGTCATTGAGTGTCTTGTCTTACCAGATTAATACATGATTAATGTACAATCCTTTCAGATTAATATGCTACAGTAACTAGTTTTTAACCCTGAGCATCATGTGAATATCAGAAGAACTGCTGAAATGCTGTCTAATTCCATCCTTTTTTAATTCCATGTAAGACAAAAGTGGCCAAGCTATTGTGCTTGCACCATATGCATCTCATTAGCAGTTCGGCTGCAGGAGAAAATGAACCATTAGGGGATACTGAAGCTGTGGTTGCTAGGTCGTTCTGGAACCCAGCTGCGTGCCCAGCCCCATCCTACAGTTCAGAAAGGGCTCAGAAAAACCTGTATTCTTGCCTTTGGATCACTTCTAGAGGATCCTCTGCCTTCACCTCTTTGAGGTACGTGGCACCTGTCTTACAGCTCTCAGCCATACCAAGACTTTAAATATAGCTCATGGATAGCAGTTTTGGCTCTTTGCCTTAATTTCCTTGTCTCTCCACTGCCTTTTTTAAACTTGGCAAGAGCCACCACAAAGATATGATGATTATTTATGTTGCAGAAACATCTTACAAAGTTAAAGTACAGTAAGGAAAGAAGGATATGTGGATTATGGAGTGTAATTAATAGAATCTATGTAAGAAAATTCTCCTCTTCTGAGAAACAGGATATCATGGCCATATTTACAATGATCAAAGAGGAGCAAGGCAAGACAAGACTCCTTTTCAGAAAGACCTGCATCTATCAATGTATAGACATGTATCTATATATGCATTCATATATAAACATGTACCGCATATATGCACCACAGAAATACATAAACATACATGACTGATGAGATAGGACTGAACTATCACAAGCACATTATAACTATTTTGCTTTCCTCAAAAAAAAAAAAAAAAAAAGTGGGACATTTAAAGAAAATCAAAACTCTTTGCTCCGTGGTAAGTACCACATTGCGTTGAAAATTATGGTAGTGATTTCTTTCTGAACATCAAGTAGCCACTTCACACTACCTTCACTCAGACACAAAGATCAGACTTTCTGATCAAAGCCAAAACCAAAAGAATCAGAATTTGCCCTCTACTATTGGAGATAAAGGCCAAAACATCCATTTCCCCTTCCTGTGACTGAGATAGATGGAAAAGGGCCACCAATCTTCAGGCTATAAAGTGTAGAGTGGCTATAGTACAGAACTCAACTTTAACTGCTCATATTTTAATATTTCTCTTATATATGCCCATCTGTAATCCAGATACTGTTATTACTTTCAGAGTTCCAGTTCTAAGGACACAAAGAGAACAGCCCGAACAACTCTTGTACGCTGTCCCTAAGCGTGCTTTGCTGATATGGAAACACAATCAATCAAGATTCAAACAGGTGTGTGCACATGCACCAGACTAACAGCATCTGTTCAGGTCAGTTCTGCAAACAAGAGGCACAATCCATGCAGCTGCAGCTTTGCCAAGTAAGGACAATGAAAGTCATTTAACAAGAGACATGAGAAGGCTTCTCTATACCAATAAATTCAATTTTCTTTGTATTTGCCGAAAAGCATTTTGCCTATTCTTGCTATTTCACCAAACTTTAGATCCAACATGTCCTGCTTCCTGTAAATGCTTCATGCATTATAATGCTTAACTGTACTTTTCCTGTATCTTTTGAGCCTGTCAAGGAGTCTCTTTTGCCTATATGCTGCCTCACAACTGCAAAGACCTTAAATGGCTCCTGACACTTAACCTCTCCCCTGAAACCTCTAAGCTGAGAAGTTGGCAGAGCAATGTGATTTATCATCTTGTTCTTATTTTATGAATTATTAAATATTTGTGTAATGGAATAAGCATTTCAACAGCAGCAACAACAACAACAACAACTGTAAAGTGTTCTACCTACTAGGATCGCAGACACAAACTGGACTGGACTAAGATAAGGTTTAATCAAGTATTGAATGATGGCAGAGAATTTGGGAGAATTTATGATTCTCCCCTAATGCAGTAAGTCTGGCGTTAATGTGCACATCAGAGAAAAGGAGGTATTTGCATCCTGACCTTAGCTGATATCAAACTTACATCTCATGGCATGTAGTTTATTAATCTTTCCCCTTCTGTCCTAGAAAAATTTCCATGTAATGTTGACTACTGCTGAAATTGTTCAGTCCCTGGAACCTTTTAAGCAGATCCAAGCCTGTAAAAAAATATACACCTCTCTTTACTTTTACTCAGTCTCAGTATTATCTTCTGTTTGAGACACTGAATTTTACTGGTCAGTAATATGGTACACTGCGTAAATAATTGCTTTTTCTATCTGTTTTGAGGAGTATTGATTTTCAGTTTTGGGCAGCAAACAGCTGTACTAACCCTCTGCTGCTGCAAAATATCACAATAAAATACACTTCATACATCTTGTGTTAAGTTCAGCAAGAGCTAGACTTCTGGCATTCCAAGTTATTCTCCATCTCATGAGATCATGAAGATAACTCAGATAAAACTACCATGATTTTCGTTGTCACACTCAAGTGGTGAATTTAACAGCCAAACAGACAGTTTGCTACATACATCTGGCATGAAAGGAGCTAGCTCCTTGGGAAGGAATGAGCTCAGCATCTGCCTATGCATATCTTCTTCCCAAGTGCTGGATGCCCATGAGTGGGCATCAGCCAGGAACTGTTACTCTAACTGCCTTGCAGGAAAGGATGCACTTCCAAACTCCTCACAGGTGGACCATGACCTCCATAGCAGCAGCTCGGTGGTTGCTCAGCTGGCATCCAGGAGAAAAGAAAAAGCTGGTTCCAGCAGGCAGAGTGTATACTGTCCTTCACAAAACAGAGCGGAAGCTCAAGAGCACTAAATGCCCCCTGAGCAACCTGGGAATCCGACAGTGAACTTTTCTTTTCCACATAGGCCTCGGGCAGGTGAACACCCACCCAGCTGTGCGCTCTGAAGTCACTGCCATAACTGGCTCAAATGACCCAAATGGAGACTAGTCCAAGACTGATCACATCTGGAGCCCTTTGCTGTAGAGGGGGGTGTTGAGTGGATGCTGCACACATTCTCAATCAATCAAGAGATTGCTCTTTCCATGCTAGATTGCCCAAAGGTCTCAGGCTGAACACTGCAGACTGAGGCCATTGTCAGTTCAAGATCTGTGCATTTTTTGAGTGCATCTTCAATCCTCTCCTAGCCCCAAGTGTCACTGCTATAAGAGAACAGACCTTGTGCATGCTGTTTTTCTTATGTATGGAGAGCTCAAATACTGCTGAAAGGGTTCAAGGGGGCCATGAGAACCAATGAGGATGCCCAGGTTAAGAGGAATATTTTAGTGAAAAGCATTGCAATGCAATTTTCCATTGTTAAAATCTATAGACACACCTGAAGTGCCTATGTTCCTTTTCAACATTATCAGATGTAAAACATTTTTCTGTCATGACTAATTCAGAACTCCGTGGAGGATATCAGCAGTATCAAAATAGCATAGGAAACTTTGGGATGCGTAATCAAGGGGGTTTTTTAAAAAAATCTCTTAGCAAAAATAGCAAGTTTCCATCAACCTCTCTCCCAGATGACACTTAGAGTTTTGGTATTTCTATGCATGTATAAAGTCAATTTCCTATTGTATTTCCCATCTCACAGCTCCTTTGGGAAAATGTAATTCATAAACAAACAGTTCCCAGAGTAGATAATTAAATCTCCCTACTGACCCCTTTCCATACTACCCAACAATAATAACAGAGGCACAGTCTCTGCATTGCCATTCTTTGATGTGTTTATGCTGTTTTAGTAATGATGTAATGGAAAGAAAGTGACATGCTATTATTACTATTATTGTGCTAAGGACTGCAAGGAAGAATTGGTATTCTTTAAGGTTTTCTTTTTCCATTTAAAAATGACAGTCCTTCCAGGGCTTTCTAACCATTAAATGTTACAGAAGGTCAAAATATTCCCTCAGAAACTTTAAGAAATGTGATACACAAAAATATGTTTTTTAAAAAAACATTTATACAGCTGATCAATTTTGAGCAATGTCACAAGGTTACACACTGTGGGCCTCAGCAGTCTCCATGTGTCCCATGCATGGGAAGACAGTGACAGAAGTGACTACAGTGGACTACACTCTTGGCCTCCCATTCCCTCAGAAAGGATTGGGGAAGCCTCTGGAAGACAGACCCATTCCCTTTTGGCCCCCTAGAACAGCCATCCACAGCAACATGCAGGGAGAGAAAGCTGGACTCTGCCCTCTTCCTCTCCATGCTGGCTGAGTATAGGTCAAGAACAGCCCACAGCAATCTCCTGAGATTTTCTGAAGCCTATGTGACTTTCCTGGGTACCACATATTTCAGGAGCAGGACATAATCCATTTAGTCTGCCTTCCCTAGAGCTCTATGGCTCTTTGCTGACTTTTGTTGAAAGTCAAAGTCTAATCCTTAAACAGGTATACAGAGTTGGACTGAGAAGTGAATGCACTTGAGGTTTGGAATGAGCTGGGGAGGAAGAGACAGACACAGAGACCTGTTTCAGAGAGCAGCAGCTGAAGTTTCTGAAGGAAGGCACCTGAAGTGTGACAGCTAGTGCCTATCACGGAAGTCAAGGCTCAAGATCTGTGAGACAGCCTGGAGACATTTCACCCATGAAGGTATTTAAAAATCACCAGGGCACATTCTGAAAAGAACAGAGAGCCAGCAAAGGAGAAGAATGTGGCTGTATCTTGCTTGGTTTTGGAAGCCTAGCCTTAGCTAGCTTTAGAGCCTTCTACATTAGTATGTTACAGAGTGCACAGTTCTCCCATGTAATTTTGGCATTTACATCAGTGCATTAGCAACAGAAATGACTTCCAAAACAGTTCTCATTCTTTCGACTTCTCTTTGTCACAATAATGATTCATCTCCCAGCCTCAGCTCTCCATATGCAAGTAACCCCAGGAGGCTAAATAAAAACACGGGAGACTAGGAATATATTATGCAGAGAAACAAATGAACCTGCGATCTCTGCAATTCAAAATTCTGTTAGATTTGAAAAAATTTACTTTTGAATTCTCATTTTCTGCTGTCAAGCATATAGAGATGGTTTGTCAAGGGCAGGGATGAAAAAGTATCTTCCGAAGACATACTCTGAGCTCATGCCTTCAGCTTTACATTAAAGAAAATGCCAATACCAAACGTACACTTCAAATGGATATCGTAATGGATAAAAGGAAACAATTTCAGAGCATCTCTTAGGGCTCAAAGTTAATGTCTGCTGAGACAAGATTTATTATATTGAGCACAGATGAAAATTGTGCTGCGATATCACCCCCAAGCCACAACACATAACTTTATTTGTGTGACCATGTCATGCCCAAAAGTTGTGTAGTGGCTTTTTCAGCGGATACACAATTGCAGCCCTTTACGCCACCCTCACAATATTAAAATTTTCCATTACCTGGTGATTAAAAATCTCCAACAAGTCTCAGCTGTTCTCACAAGACGGCTTCCTTAAATTGCAACAGTGCCCCAGGGAGCCTGTGTCACGTAGCTTAGTGGCCATGTAGCACACAATGAAGTCGTTATGGAGACTGATGTCTCCCCAGCAATTATATGGTGTAATTAGTGTTGGCTGCTACAACATGACTATCAAGCTGTCTCCATGGAAACTACCTGAAAACCGGTATTTTTAAGGTTTCAGCAGCTGGTCTTTTTTATAGACCCTTACAATGCAGTGAAGTTCACACTGATTGCCTTCTCTTCTTGAAGCTCAGCTGAGAAACACATGTTCTTTTCCAAGGTATTTGCATAGTCCCCATGGTGACTCACAGGAATTAACTATGTGTAGCAAGAATAAATGTACATATTTCATACAGTGAGGACCAATCACAAAGCAATAAGGATTTTTACTGGTTTTAATTATCTTTGTCCATATATGTGTGCACATCCAGATGTGTGACAGTGCACAAGGTACGTAGATGGAACAAGTTCAGTTCTACTTTATGAACCCCTACTTGGAATCCTTGAAAACTTCAGGGTCACAGAACCTCCCTCTGTCAGATTAGAGATGCATCTCTAACCACATTGATGCCACAAAGAGCTCCTACCGGTAGAGTCCGGATGGGTCTAGCACACAGTTCTCCCTCTCTCCCAGGGTTTTGGCTTGCAGCTGCACAGTTTTTCCACAATGGGTGAGCAGAGATCTTGAGACAGTCTTGCACGCAGTGCAGGACCTTTGCCGAATGAAAATGCACTGTGTTTATGGAACTTCAGTGGGAGTTTATCACATTTTTGCCTAAAGCTTTATGAGGTCCAAGCCAAGAAAGTAATGTGATTTTCAGCCAAGAATCTCACTGTCACTTTTGCCTGAGCCCAGCAGCATGCAAAGACACTACTTCAGTCTCCAATATAACCAAGTGGGCAAGTGCCAGAAAACCAAACACATTCTTGTTCTAGTTATAATATACATATAAAATTTTTAAACAGACTTTTTAATTCCAGAATCCTGCTCCATTAGGGCAGAGAAGAACAAGAGAGAGACATTTACTTCAGAAGGTACCCTTGGCAGGACTCTTCTATAAATTTCCTACAAGTAAACAGCCCCCAGCAGAATATTTTCTAGCACTTGCATGCTAAGCAGCAGTGAGAGAGGAATTAAGAGGTATACAAATTGAAGCACATGTTTTGGCAGAGGCTTTAAGATTGCAACAATGTGGAAAAGCAAGAATTCATTTTATTTCTCTTGGTTGGTTTGCCCCTGGAATTACAGCAGATAAAATTCTCATGTGAACTGCTATGTGTGAAGAGAGGTGCAGTGAGCATAACCAGGATAGGAGCCTCAGAAGATCTGCAGTTGTGGCCTCTCCATTTTATGAGAAGCAGAAAAAAGATAATTTCTGCTTTAATAAAAACATCAGTACTTTTCCAACGATTAAGATGGATATCATCAATTATTTTTGCACTGATATGAAGAGGGATCTAGTCTATCCATTCTCTTCAAGACACCACGAGGAGCAAAGAAACAAAATCACAGACACAAAATATAAAATCCAAGACTACAGGAGTCATTCTGAATAGCAGGAGGGATTCTGAACAGGATTATGTATTTTGGGGGAAGTCTAAACCTGCTGGGGTATAAGTACAGTGGGCTGCAGTTAGTACACAGAACCCACAGAGAAGAGATGCTTTCAGACACTCCTGCAAAGCTGCTTTCGCAATGTCTGGCAGCCAGTATTAAACACAGGATGACCTGGGGCAAACACATCTAAA
This sequence comes from Melanocharis versteri, assembly GCA_013397845.1. NCBI lineage: Eukaryota > Metazoa > Chordata > Aves > Passeriformes > Melanocharitidae > Melanocharis > Melanocharis versteri. The sequence continues at coordinate 1,550,910 of VZTG01000673.1, read as the reverse complement.
GTTAACAAACAAGGAACCAAAGCAGCTGTCAGAGGATGCTTTTATGTATTAGGGAGCCTCCAACACTGTTCAGATAAATTATAGATTACATAATAGTGCCTGGGATGGTTATACAGAAAATAGTTGCATACTCCTGATCTGATTATTCTATATTTCCTTACAACCCATGCATAGGAAAATCAGTGTAAAGCTCAAAGCAACTTGATTTCAATTATTCAACTTCCCTTCTTTGGGTGAGGGAGGAAGAAAAAGAGAATTCAAAATCCACTGACCTCCCCATTTGTCCTTCCTATTTGTAACAAGCTGTCTCAATAGGTTCCTACTGGAAACAAGCTGAATTCCCTACTACAAATTTATTAGGATAACACTAGACACGATATGGGAATATGAATTCATAAGTAACCAGTATCTTGCTGAATTTTTCCATTCTATTCATGATTTAAAGTATTTCTGCTGCTTAACTTTTAGAGACCCTAACAGGCTTCAACACCAGATATAGATTGGCAACCTTAATCAAAACAAACTCACTGACAGCACTGCTAGAGCTCATTAGCATTCTCACCAGATGCTTCTGTCTGTATATATGAGCATCTCCAGTTTTTTCTTTCCAGTACATGACCCATAATACTAGCACAGCTTTCAAATTAAAACAAGAAATCTCAGTACAGCTTCAAATCCTTGCTCTTCTGGGGATTAAATCTGTGCAAGGCTATGACAAAGCATTTCATATTCCTTGGACTTCTTAAAAACTTTTTTTTTTTGTTATACAGATCACTTCACTGATTTTTTTGGCATTTCACATGAATTTATACAGATATGACTAACACACACACTATTTGCTTTCACAGAAAAAGTGCAGAGAGCATTTGTCACTATAATTATCACACAGGACTATATGCACAGATGAAACCTGTGCTTCATCTGTCTCTGCAGAAAGCAATGCTCTGACATGAAAGCTGTCAGAAATCATTACAGGGAAGAATTTAAAAACCTCATGCATTGATTGAGTTGCCGCAGCCAAAGCAAAGATCATAACAACAAGTTACGACCCAGCTCCAGTTTTTAAGTGAATGAAAAATTAGAGGGCAGGGAGGCCAAATATGTGGGCTTCACAAGGAATGTGTCCTTGGATGTGCAAAGCAGAGCCGATCAGATCTCATGGTTAGTTTATTGGAAATGAAGCTGTGACAACGCTCTCAGCCCCAGCTCATCAGTCACATAGGTACAAAGCATCCAAATGGAAAACAGATTTTCCGATTCTCTGCATCTCCCTAGAGGCCTGTGCTGCTGTCTGAGGACTACAGCGTTCTCCTTTCTTGGCTCATTTGCAGGATAAACATATTCTGGCCTCAAACACTGCTCCTTTCCAACTGCTGGTGAAAACTCCAGTCAGTCTGAGAGATTAAGAGGATGATCTAGGGCACTACTCAATCCGAGAAAAATGCTCATGTGGGAACGCAAAGCTGTTGTTGTGACCAGAGGTGTTTTTTTTTTTTTTCACTGGATCCCATTCTGCAAGTCCAGATACAAATACTTTCTATCTTTATTCTTTATCCACATTAACTTCCTTCCTTTTTTTTTTTTTTTTAAAGGGAGCCAGACACTTAGACTTAAACAGATTTTTACAGTGCTAGTTAAATGCTGCTTTTCTGCACTTACGGTGATTTAAGATGTGACTGACACAGCCCTCATACCTGGGCAATGCTGAGCTGGATCAGTACGTAGTTTTAACACCTCAAAAACACCTGCAGGAAGTAGTATTAATGATCAGACAGATGGGACTCAAATCTTAACTGCACAGTACATAAATTTATAGTTCCTCGCAGATACAAGGTTCCTTGGGAGAGTTTTTTGAGAGCTGGTAGATCAGCCCCTACCCTTCAGGCAAGCTCCAGTTCAGCTCTTGCTTTCTGCCTGTCCACGTCTGTCTCTGCAGTCTCTTTGATCCCTGTTCTAAAACTGATGTATGGCGCTTCCAAACTTTTCAAGCATTCACTGACTTCTAACCCCAAATCAGCTGCATTTCAGCACTTGGAGCAGCAGTTCCTCCATGCTCCTCATGCATCCTTAGATGGGTATGGTAGAACCCGAAAATAAGTCACATAGCAAGCTCTAAAACACTCGTGGAAGACATTAGGGAAACTGCTAGTGTTGATAAAATTATTGGTGCTACAGACAGATCTCATGTCTTCATTATTATTGCACTCTTTGAACTCAAGATAAGATATATAATTTGAGCACTGTGTTAGAAGCTACAACAGGAAAAGGACTCATTCCTCTGTTACAAAAACCTTCCAAGCAAGAAAATTAAACCACGTACATTAAAAAGCATGCACTTTTAAGGCTAAAGAACAGATTAAATTCTCACAGTGACACAGGGACAAGTTTGTAGTTGCTATGAAGGCACATAATTTCATTGACAACAGTGGCTAGAACAAACTTTGTATCACTTATGTCTAGAGATGGCCAGACCCCAAGAAATCTAGAAACCCTTGAACTCAGGAAAATCTTTGATCCAGTCCAGACTTTGTGGCTCTGATCCACTTCAGCTGGGACGGACCCTGATCTGCTTAAAATATATTTCACAACACATCTTTGCCTGCATTTTTTTCCAATAGGTCATAAATACCACATGTAAAACCATTTACCCTCATTTACAACACCTACTAGCAGAGCCAGCTATTCCAATGTCCAACCCAGAACGTTAAACAAAAACCAACCAACCAAAACCAAACAAACCAAACCAAACCAAAAAACAGAAAACAAAAACAACAAACAAAAACAAACAAACAAAAAACAAACAACCCCCCCCCCCAAAAAAAAAACCCCAACCAAACAAAAAAAACCACTCAAGAGCAAGTTTTAGATTAGTTGACCTGCTACCAAGGAGCAAGAAGAAAGCTAAGGTAGTAAAATTTGCACAGTCAGAATGTTTGGAAGAAATTCAAACTAGTGAGAAAGTCCATGTGACTTGTACAGTGGGGAACAGCTTGCAAAGCACAAACCAAGCCATATCACTCCATTCTTGTTATCCCCAGAAAAAACAGACTCATTTGATTATAGTCTCTAAAGAAGCGTACTATGCAAATCTATGGTTTGGGGTTTTTTTGATAATGTAACAGCTTCATTCACTGAAGTAGGAAAGGTGAGATCACAAACCACATAGGAAGGTTGTGGTTTTCAGACGACCTAGCTGAAAGTGACGAAACCAAGCAAAATCTAATCAGGGAAAAGGAGTCTGACAAGCTCTTTTGACTGCATTCACCACCAATAATTAAAAAAATTAGCTGTTAATAGCTTAAATCAAGTACAGCCAGACCCTAGATCCACGGATCATAGGATAATTCCAGTAGGAATGGACCTCAGGAGGTCAGACTGGGTTGCTTAGGGCTTTATCCAGTTGGGTCTTGTAAACCTTCAAAGACGGAAACAGCACAGCCTTCCTGGGTGACCTCTGCCCTTGCCTGACTTGTCCTCAGGGTGAAAAAGTTTTCCCTTGTACCTAATCTGAACCTCTCTGTATATCTTACACACACACCCCTACACAGCCCTGTGAATAGCCTGGATCTGTCTTCTGGATGATTCCTCCATAGCTACCAGGTGGCTGCTGTTTGTTAGGTGCTCCCAAAGATGTCCCGGGTCTAGCAGTCACTCCCCAAAAGGCAAGTGGATCCAGTCCCCTGACTTTCTTGGCAACCCTCTGCCAAACTCACTCCAGTTTACCAATATCTTCCCTATATTGAGGTGCCTAAAACAAGGCTCCTTTTTCCAGATGTCAACTAACAAGTGCTGAGGAGAGGGTCATGATCACTTCCATGAATTTATTGTCTATGCTATTATAAGTACAGCTCAGGACACTTTGGGGTTTTTAGCAGACAGGACACACTGCTGCATCATGTCCAGCTTGCTGTCTACCAAAGTCCTAGGGCTTTTTTCCACAGAGTTGCTTCCCAGCTGTGCAGTCCTCAGGCTCTATTATTGCCACCGACTGTTCCTTCCCATGTGCAGGGCTTCACATCTGCCCTTGATGAATTTTCTAAGATTTCTGCTGGCCCATTCCTCCAGCCTGTCCAGATCCCTCTGGAAGGCAACCCTATCCTCCAGTGCGATTGACAGGTCCCCTCAGTTTGGTGTCCCTTGCAAATGTGAGTGCACTCTTTTACTTCCCATTCTTCAATAAAGACATTAAATAGGAAGGGACCCAGGACAGATCCGTGTGCCCCTCCACCTGTCACAAGACTCCAGTTAGAGTAGAAATCATTAACCTCTACCTTCTGAACCTGATTCTCCAACCATTTTTTACCCATCTAGTTGTCTGCCCATCCAGACTGTAATAGTCTAATATCCATATAATAATATTGTGGAAGGTACCGTCAAAAGCCCTGGTAATGTCAAGGCAAATGACATCCTCAGCTCTCTCCTGCAACAAAAACAGTGAGGGTTCTGGTATTGAACTTCGGGGAATTAGTTGTAACTCTTGGCTCAGGAAAGACACACTGCAAACAATGGCTGGTGCACACACTCTCAGAAGGAGTATTCTCCAAAACACTTTTGGAAAATATAGGTTTGTATTACTGCGATGCAGTAGCCCAAATCCTTAGCTGCAATAATTATCCCAGTTCCATTAGACTCAGACTGTACACAGTATTTCATCTCAGATAATGATCCTGGGATATTATACACTTGATATTTGTTGCCTCAGCTCTACGTGCAGGTTGCACAGACAGGACCGAGGAAGCATCAAGGAGGAATAGTAAGAGAAACTAGAGAGATGCAGAAATTCCTCACTTCTCCTGGGAGATGCACAGATCCACTGTGCTCCTGTAAGGATCTTTTTCTTACCTTTGCAAGGAAACTCCAGGCTGCATATTGCCCTGAGGTTGTGCTGCTTTTTAGCTTCACTGCGTGCAACATCAGAAAGAATCCCAACAGTCCACTGCAAGGGATGGGGAAAGCTTGTTAATAAAATCTCTTAATTTCAACTAAACAACCTCTTACAGGCATCTTGGTTTTCCTAATGATGAACTGCAGTGTTAATCCCATTTGGAGAAAGAAAGCTGGTGGACAAGAAGCTTACATTATGTCCAGTACATCTTGGGTTTTGTTCAGTCAGTGACTAGAATCTGAGTAAAGTAAGCCTGACGCTCTTATGGCTGGTCTCTAAGGCACTTGCATAATCAGAAAAGTAGAGATTATTGAAAACATGAGGTGAACTATTAACTTCAGGCATTGAAATGGCTCTGAATAACAGCAATGCTAATTTCAGCAGGAACCACACATATTTGGCAACTAAATCACTTCAACCTCCACAGAGCCTTGGACTGAAAAAGTAACCACTGGAAAGTTTCTGCCTGAAGCTTTCAAGCTGTTTAAACTTCATGAAGCCTGAATTCCAATTAGGAAGTCAAATACATCTCTACTGTATAACAAATAGTTGACTCAGTAGTGCTGGGAACAGGATACTCCAAAGTTTTCTGCTGACAATTAAGAGAATTTTGATTCTCAAGTCATATAGGACAGCAGTCCCCAGCACTCCTGTAGCCAAGACTACCCTTAAGGAAATTCTGTTCCACATCTCACCAGACTTTATGGAGTTTATGAGGTTTGGCTCTGGATTTTATTTCGCTTGTGACATATGTACAACCCCCCTGATTGTGAGCCAGTGAAACAGTGTAAACCAGCAAGCAGGGAACAGAAAAGGACTTCAAAATATGTAAGGCACCAATTACTGTGAGGCATAAGAGACTACAAACTACAGTGGGAAGCTGCACGGGAAAGGAAATGGGATCAACACAGCAGACAGGTGGCAAAGGAAAAAGTGCCTTGGCATTCGCAGAGGGTATGCTGTTCTGGATAGTGATGCCATGCAGTTGGTCCCCTCTCTACAACAGCAGGAAGGGTGGAAAATGGTGGGTCCTCAGGTCAGAAGTTCTGTGCTGGGCTCCAGTATTTCAGCCAAGTGCTGTTCCCTGCTCAAGACCAAGTTCCATCTCAGCTCCATGTCCATCCAGGCACCAAAGAGTAGGGTAAGATAACTTCCCAGGAGTAAAAAGTATTAGGAACTTTTGCATTGAGCCACAACACAAGATCCTTTGGGATGTGTGTGAAGTCTGAAGCCAAGGAAGCAGGTGTTGCTTTGATGACAAAAGATAGGCCTAAACTCAGCAACTTGTTGCAGAGGATGAAGTGCTGAGCAGTAGAGCATTCCATGCTGAGAAATGAATGAGTTCAGTGAACCAACATTGCCCAGACTTTCAAGAGTCCAGTGGCTTAAGTTTATTCCAGATCTTCTGCCCTGCTGTGAAGGGCTTTCAGTCAGAGAGATTTAAAGATATTTAGTGTAACTCAAGAGATAAAAAAAGTGAAACAGTGATTTATAATCCCTAAAATACTGATGCCACAATTAACACCAATTTATTCCATCAAATAAATTGAGCACTTTGCACCTTACTGCTGATGCTTCAGACATTCTGCAGAGGCAGTAGATTTAGCTGCATGAATTGCCCTTACCTTACATTGTATATGTTTTCCTCCAAGTCCCACATGTCTACAAAGACACTAGATTATAAAATGTAGGAGACCAAATGAGATGTTTGTTTCTCCATCTAACCGTTCCTTTCCCCTTCCTGTAGAGTACAGTGCTATCTACTACACATGTACTGAAGGCGGGCCAATGGAAACAAATGGGAGGCTACCACAGAGGTAAAGTTCTAATGAAGTGAATGAAAAGAATATCTGGGCTAGACAGACATCCATTAGTGCCTGCAGTTAGACCTCACCTTCAAGAAAAATAGATTTCACCTGCCTACAGAATACCTAATTGCAAGTTACTTGCAGTGTGCATAGACCACACTTGGAAAAACATTACAAAAACCTATGTGCATTGGAAATTATTTAACAATCATTCTCAATATCCCCTTTCAACAGAAAATACAGATACAAGTAAGAGAATCCCTATCAGGAAATATTTTTGCCATTAGTTAGCATGCAAATATCTTTTTTCCACTCTTAAAAAATACTTTAATTTGGTAAAAGACTGGGGGAGAAAGACAGGATTTTTTTTTATTAAGATCTATGGGAAACATATTTATGTTGTCCTGTGAGAATTATGCCAATATGCAGTGAACGTTTGCTACTGAAAATAATAGAATGCTTGTTAAAGCTTTTCCTTTTTACCCAAAACAGCATTCTACCAAATAACAAGATGTACAGGCAAATAAATCCACGTACACCCATGTACTGCTGAAGACTAATACTTAGTAATCGCTGCAAACAGCAAGTTTGAGCTAATCTGACTTCAGAAGCATTTGAGGGATGCTATGTATCAAAGCTTTGCAACATTAGGTAAACATTATTTTACTGGTGACTGGGAACTCTCACCATCAGAATGCACTCACTCAAGGAAACACATACACTTTCAGCACATTTGAATCTCAGGCCGTCAAATGCATATCCACAGACATGTAAAGATATATTCTCTGCAATTCTACTGGCTTATGGCAGCAGAAACTAGTATAAGTAAGGCTTTACATGCTCCAAAATTTTTAACTGAGAGTCAAGGCTGGAAGTCAATTGGATCTCTTATTTTGAAAGTATTTATGTGACCTGTTAAAGAGAAGTTACCTGGCACAGCAGCTGCTGTGAAACCTGTAGAAGTACAGGAATGGAAAATCCAAGGCACTGAAGAGATCACCTGAGGGACAAAGAAAAACACTCAGTACATGGTGGGAAAAAAATTACCCACTGTTACAAGCAATGCAACAGCAATTACATGAACATTACTAGTTTAACATTCCTTTGAGCCTTTTACAGCTGGCTGACTTTTCATTTATGATGCTTTCCACATTTCTGGTGTGTTTAATGATTTCTCTCTGACCTTGCTTCTAGCCAGTTCCTGCCTTTTGTTGAAAAAGGGAAAAGGGATACCTAGGAGTATTCAGAAGGTCCTGCTTAAGCAACAGTTGCCAGTGGACAGACATCTATCACATCCACTTCTTTTATTACGCAGCATGTGATAGTTCCTACTGAAACAACAGGAAACACAGACATATGGTGGCTGCTTCCCCCTCTGGCATTTGAACTCTGTAACACAGAGCATGTCGAGAGGTTTAAATAAGTTCCCCTAGGTCTAAGTAGAGCTCTTGAGTACTTGCATTTCCAGGAACCTGGGCCTTGGTTGCTCTTGGTAGCAATTCCAGGAGTTCTCTGGCCTTCAGGCTCTACAGATTTGCATCTGTAGATGCCATCTTTCACTTTCTGAAATGCAGGGCTCTTTTGCTTAATACGTATGTCTATCCTGGTGGGGGTTACCCCAGTCTGCACACAATCTGCACCACCAGGCAAAAGGGGGAATTTATGTTTCTTTAAATGCTTCCTTCTTTGTTTTTCTGGCTGAACAAATGTATAATGAAAGCAACAGATAATCATCTTTACCCTTCTAACTATGAACACACCAGTACGGTAGGAATATTAGCCACCATAAAATATTAGATTTCTCCATTTTTACCACCTCATATGCTGCTACTTCAAATCCTGCCATGGGCCCAAGCAATGGGATCTGTGTTATGAAAGCAACTAAAAACATCTCTGCATAGCACTGAGGACAATGCAGAGAAGGAAACTCAATTCTGTATGGACTGCTGGGACATTGCTCTGAAGAGGATACGTGGACTTAGGGAATCCTTGTTCTTTACCATGCACCACCTCAAAAACTGTTCTTTGTGGTCTGTCCCATGCTGTTTGTTTGCAAAGGGCAGCTAAGAACGGTATTGGGAAATAGCATGCAACTTACACCAAGTTATATACCCTTCTTTCCTCTTCCTACATGATAACATATTATTGGTCACATTCAGGGCTAAAATCCTAAGGGTTTGGTCTCTGAAAACATGCATAGAAAGCAAAAGCAACATGGAAGCCTAAAAAGGAACACCTCAGTTCACTTTACCTGCTGGATGGGATGCAGAGGCCAATAGCACCACACTAAAAAAAAAAAAAAATAATTGGATACTACAGAATTTATGATATGGGCTGAAGACTATAAATTGACAGTTTTGTGTTTGTTTTTTCATGGTGAAACTTGTTCCAGCTAAGTAGAATAACTGAGACACAAGTATCATTTAAAAGAAAAGTTGATTGGAAAGGAGTGTCTGGGGTCACCTAATAAAATTTCTGACCTGAAGCAGGACTATCACGAATATTTGATCATGCCCTCTGGTTCTGTCTCAAAAAGGCATGTCTCAAAAGGCTACCAGCATAGAGATTCCACACCTCTCTGGCTAACTTGTCCCAGGGCCACTCTACCCTTCTAGCAAAGAAGTTTTTCCTGCTGTTCCATTTTTAAACCACCAAAGTTGCAATGTATGGTTGTTGTTCCATATTATGTCCAATATTGCATTTAGATAAGTTTAAAAACACATGAAAATAAAACCAAGTACCAGCCCAAATGATTTACACTTTTCAGAAAGATACAAGTGAACAAGAAAACCAGCTGTGACCAGTTCTTTATCTGAAGTATTACCACTTAAGTTTTCTGAGGTCTTACAAAGACCTCACCCTTTTGAATTTGCAGTATGGACTGTACAGAGCCTTTTTCAGTGTTACTGATTCTTCTTGTAAATTTCTCTCCCTTTTTTTTGCAAATTTTTCGTTCCAAATTGCTTCTAAGGTTAAAAGGCTATAGAAACATCCTGGGGCACTGTGAGATGGGACAAACATGCATGTCTGCAGAGCTACAGATTCTTCCAGTTACCAACAACACACATCCATGGCAAACACTAAGCACAAGTGAGAGAAGAAGAAAATAGTATCTGGAGAGTTTGCTTCTTGATAAGCAGCAAGCACTGCACTTACAGAGGTAAAAAGACGTTCATTAATGTTATGGATGCTCAAGCATCCCAGGCCTACTCCTTTTTCCAGTGTTAACACAGCTACTGTTTCCAAACCTGTCCACTCACAGCTGGTCCCAGCTCTCTACATGACCAAGCTTCTACGCTTGGTGACCTGCCCTTGGCAAGCTTTGGTGAGCCCCAGCATCATTCACAGAGTCACCAGCAGCAAAAGGAACTGCAAAGAGCATGGAAATCCCATGGCCAAGGAAGCCCTGGGGGGAAGCTTGTCACTGAAATCAGCTGTGGAACACAATAGGCTGAAGGAGGAAAGGGTTTATGAGGGACAGACAGGCAGGTATTTTAGGCTTCATGTTTTATAAGTCTTTGAAAGGCATCAGACGGTACAGTATGTTCACATTCTCAATATTTACACATGTTTTTAAAAGATGTTGTTGCCACAAAGGTATTAAAAAGGCAAAGCAGATCACTTACAGTAGGCAATTTGCCCCACCCCTCCTCCCCACACACCGGTGCTCTCCCTGTCAAGGGATGCCAAGAGTAATTCATAATAAACAGGCCCAATTCCTCAGTTTCCTGGTAAAGAGAGAAAAGGAAGCAAAGGTCTACTGCTTTTGACTGAATAACAGAGAAAACAGGAGACTGGCAGGGCAAGTGAAACTGTATCAACAGTGATGAGAAGTAGGGTTAAACCATGTTTCTCCACTTGGTTTTTGAATTATTATATTTTAAACAAAAACCCACTGAGATTGGGAAATAGTCAGAGAGAAACGTCCTTCTGCAACCAAGAGGAATTGATAACCCTAACAGACACCTCAGGTTTTGGTCCAAAGAAAACACAAGGAGAAAACAAAACCTTAATTGTGAAGTGCAGGGCAGGTTAAGGCAAATGGATTAGATGGCATTACAGCTGCTCTGCAGCTCTGCTCTGAATGAAGCATCAGTAAAAAAGACACAATGATGTTGTAAAACCAGATTAGGGATTCAGAGGTTTCTAGCAGGACAGCCTGGATATGAGGCTGCAGCAAAAACAAATTCCCTGTGCCGGATTTCTCTGCTCCTCTCTTTTTTCCCCTGTACTCAATACTGAGGGCTGGGTCACCCGTGGTTTCCTTTCTGGCTAAAAAGAGGTTTTGTCAGCAAGAACAGCAATTTATGCCTGCAAAGCTGCCCTCCCCTATTGCAGAAAATCTACTGCAGCATTTTTAATTCACAAAAGTGACAGATTAGCAGCTCTTCCAGAAGCCAGATGTAGTTTTGCTGCATAGAGTAGGGCTTTTGCCTCGTACCTTTGTCAGTGCCATTTATTCACCATTTGAAATTCTCCTGTCTCGGTTTTCTCCTCCTCAGTGGCTGCTAGGCCATCTGGGCATGCCTTTGTGAACATATATCAGACAGGGACAGATACTGGGATGCACTGAAACTTTCTTGCAGCTTCTTCACAAGAAGTAAAATATCTCTACCTGCCTCAGCATGGGAGAAAGCCCCCGATGAGCTACAACCTGCTTCTAAGACACATTTATGTCTCCCTCAACATGCCAGGCAGGCATCACTACCCCTTCCCTCATGCTACCCTTCTCCAGCTAGGAGGGAGAAATCTGGCTTCCTCTTTGATAAAAAGTGGGTGAAGAGAAAGGAATAAAAGAAAATGTAAGATTCCTAGAAAGAAAGCACTAGGAGGTAGAACACTAATGCAGAAGTCAGAGTACAGTGAAATACAATACTGCAGTTTAAAAGAGGGGGTAGGATCAAGAGGATTGGAGGATTAGAGGCAGAATCTTGGAAGTATACTGACCCTCTTCTCTTCCTCCCTGCCCCTACCTTAGATGCTTAAAAACAAGGGAAAGGGATGAACAGGATGGGGCTGGGCACTGAGAAGCAACATCACCCCTCCCTTCTCTGCATAGCACAGCTCTGCTTTCCCTCCTACACTTGTTCCTGGCATGGCTCCCTTTTTAGAAGCCATTGAATAATCACGTTGGAAGTGATGAAGTGAGAAGAACGCCACACTTTCAACATCAGCAAATATTTCTTCAGATCTGTTTGATTCTGGGAAGTTCCCATTCATGTACATTTACTTAGGGTGCTCTTTTCTCTCAAACTGTTCCAGATTTTAAAACAAGAAACAGTGCATGGCATGAAAGGACAGCATATGTTAGGAGACTGCTCACTTCAGCTGCACTTCTGGAAGCATCCAAAACAGCCTCCTCTTTTATATATGTATATATTTATTTTTATTCTAACATATTGGTAGAGTCTAACATCCAGTAATTTGTGGCAGATCTTTTTATCTGCTCTACGCAGGCAGTCTCTACACTCAGTAGAGTACAACTGTGCTTTCCTACTGAACCGAGAATCACTTTGAACCGCCTCTATTACAATAATCCTATGTATTTTTCCTTGATGTTAAGAAAAACTTCTTCACTAAAAAGTTTATCAAGCATTGGAATAGGTTGCCCAGGGCAGTGTCTGAGTCACCATCCCTAGAGGTATTTAAGAGACATGTGGTGCTTAGGGACAAGGTTCAGTGGTGGGCTTGGTAGTGCTTGGTTAAGGCACTCAATGGCCTTAAGGGTCTTCTCCAACCTAAAAGGTTGGATGATTCTAAACACTGCCTGGCTGTGCCCACACAGCTGCACATCAGCTGTCTGATATAGGTCAGAATTAAGGAGCTTTAAAGGCCTATTGATAATAGTGTTAAGAGGAGAAAGTTGCACTGATACCACACTAGCACACTTCTTCATAAATCATAGAATCATACAATCGTGCTTGTATAGACAAGGCCTCCAGTACACATTAAACTGTCTTGTCCTGGAGGTGGAACTGGGATCCTGTCGTGGCCAGAACAGTCCTTGAGAAGGCCTGAGAAGAGGAAGCAGCATATACCTTAACACCTTCTAAATCACAAAATTTAGTGCTTTGCACCCTCTGACCAAGAAAATTCATGTCTACAGTAATTCTGATCCAGAGCTGCCTGTGAGGAGTTAGTGCTCTTCAGAGAACATTCCTTTAGTCAGTGCTATTAAAAAGTAGCTTTGGCTATTTTCTACAGAAATTAAGTTTGCGCAGTAAAGCTATGTGTACACAGCTCTCAAACACGCCGAACAGCTTCATCTGGATTTGGGAAGTGGCAGTGATCTCCAAGATAACTGCATGTGCAGAGGTCTCACACAGAGACAAACCCTGCCAGTGCTTCCTGCAGCAGAAGGATTTTAGCCCCATTAGACACTGGAGGTGACACATCATGGAGGTTGCAGACAAGGAGAGAACTTCTGCCAAATTTTACACCCTTTCAAACATCATTAGCTATTTTGACAAAACAAAACTATAAAAGAATTCAGATGTCACTTATCCCATTGTCAATGGTACTGCTTGTTTTCCCTAGGCAAGATAAGATCCAAAAGCTATGGATTGTGAGCTTCTCTAACACAGAGAAATACATACACATACAGGTACATGGACATATAGATATACACAGACCCAAGCAAATAAGCATCCAGTTTGCTGCCTCCCTTAAGCCACTTGTTTTCCAGCAAGTTGCTTTGCACCATCACCTTGTAAGCTATGCTGACCTTTAAGCTTCTTCTTGGGGAAAAACTTGGGAAGCTTTGATAACAAATTTTTGCTCTTAAACAGATGCTGAAAATAGCCACCTTCCAGTTTGCGCAAATCCATTGTTGGATTGTTTGTTAGTTTATTTTCTGTAAAAAGAACAGTTTTAAAATACATATACCACTGCACCTCACAGTTCCTTAGCGAGAAGTTTCTCCCTTCCAAAACCTTCCAAATAAGTAATCATACTTTCCATGTAATGTGGGACTCCTGCTCTCTGCTGGACACAAGTTCACAGACTTCAAAGGACCAAGATCATAAACTAACAGAGAAGCAAACCAGCCCTAACTTTTCAATCAAAGCTGAAAAATTAAGACCTTTGGCCAAAATCTGATTTTAAAGATTCAAGCCTAGATGCAATTTTCAACTAAAACAACTGGGAGACAGTCAGGCAGATGCCAAATGAAAAATCAATTGATTTTACTGCTTGGTTCATGATTTCCCTTCAACACAGAGAAGTAGCTACATTTCATTCCAGACTTCATAGGTTATTTCTGCATATGGCAGCATATTTGCAAATTCCATGACTAATTCTTCCAACGTTTCAATAAACACACCTACCTTCCTTGTGTAAAATTGATTTGCTTTGCATTTCATAATAGATGGAAAACAACAGCAGACTTAAACAAGAGCCTACTTCAAGCAAGCTGATATTCAGATATTGTCCACAAATGGGACCCTGGTGAATCATAAAGGCAAATGCAGAGGCCTGAATTACATATTAATGGAAATAGGAGATTTGATTGAACTACATTAGAAAGAGATACACAATGTTATCATATTGATGATGCTCACAAGATAAAAGGGAATTGAAGGGAAGCAACTGTCCTACCATGGTGTCCCTGATGTACTCCTATCGAAGATCTTTCATGTGGTCAGACAAGAGCATACACCCATCTAATCAAATAGACTAGCACAACCTCACTTTCATTATGTGTATTCCCAACTTATGCGCCCTCTTTCGTTCCTTCTGACCACAGAAGGAATTTCTTTGAATTTGTTGTTCGTACTTCATAGTGTTCCCAAGGTAGGTATGACCCCAAGAAAAGAGGCCAACATGTATTAGATGTGATTACGGATGGAGGAGAATTGAATCAAGTCTCTAGGTGCCTTTCTCGAAATAAAGCCTCACAAAACCCAGCAGAAGCCATGTACACTGAATGTCCTGATTTGTGGCTCTTCGAAGAAAGGACTGGATTTGAAAAAGAAGAGGAATCTGGTCAGTGACTCAGACTCTTTCACTAGCTACAAAATAACAAGCCACTCTTATATCGCCAAATCAGAAAAACAACTGAAAGTCAGAATTACTCAATCTCACTAACGGCACTCTGAACAATCAGCTATAGCTCATGTTCTTTGCACACAGTACTGTTGTAATCACTACCTCCTCTTCTGGCAATTTTGTACAAGTTTTATTTTCTGAAGTGGGGTACTGCCAAGGAGTTACTCTGTAAATATTATTTCTGGAAGTGATAGATCACTTGTACATGTGGTGATTTAAAAATTCATAATTAACACATCGTTACCTCCTCAGGTGTATATTGGCATGTCCATCTACAACTGGAGCCAAAAAAATTCAGCTGCTAAGCCATTCAGCTTAGCACTGTCCTTTCAGTGAATGTCTTGCTAAATAAATACATTTAAGTAGTGGTAGCTATGAGTTTCTTCAACAAGCCATGGTTGAAAATGAAAACATATACCAAATAAAACCAGCTATGGTGTATCAAAGACTTATTCATTTTACCTGAATACATAGTTGATGTACTGTTGGTCCAGATCACTGGGAGAGGAGGGAAAGAAAAAAAGGTGGTTTTTTTAGCAAAGTACTTCATTTGGTGTAACAGATCAGTATATTAAGCAGTAATATACTGTAACGCTGTAATATTACATTGTATTAATTTATATAATATATATAAGCTTACCATTCAGTAATACTAACATTATAATTATATGCATTATAAACATAATATAATAATAATTCTATCGACACAAATCAATTACTTATCAATTAACCAACATATTAATTTACACAGAATTCACACATTATTTCTATTGTTACTGTCAGTAGGAGTTTCATTTAAAGTGAAAATAAAGTGAGACTGATTAAAATATAGACCCTTTAAGCAGACATGGAAAACGATTTTGAAATAAATAAGCTTATCCTTGCAGGTACATTATAAATCATATGCAGTGTCAATATATCCATCTCCATCCATACGGACAGCTGCACATTATAGACATTACATAGTGAACATGTAATGCCACCTAATTCCAAGACTACTACTGTGTGGTTGCAGTTCTAAAATGCACATGGGATTAGTGCAAGGTTTCAAGGTGTTTAAGGTACTCAGCCATTCCCATCTTCTGGTAAGTCCCCAGCTGCTGAACACTTCTGAGACTGTCACAAAGGACAGATTCAAACCATGCAGCTTTCCATGTGAACACAGAGTAACATTTCCTCTTAACACCTGTGCCAGTAATTAGGAGTTCTTTTTCCAGGGCTTAGTCATCACCCTTGGATAATACACTGTTTAAAATTAATTCAATGTTCCAGTTAGAAGTATAACTATCAATAACCACATGCTGTTGTTACCAGCAATAAATAAGGCTCATCTTGCAAGTGAAGTCATTAATGATTAACCAGGAGCGGCCCGGCTCCTGCTGATCATGCAGAGCTCCCTACATCACAGTCATCTCTCTTTATAAAAGAAAAAGAAAACACATTACCTTAAAGATCCAGGTTTCCACAACTTGTGAAATACTTTGTAAGCCCCTGTAATTGAAATGACATGTGTAATTGCCATACCGTGCAATCATTCTGACAAACAACAGCTTGTTTGGCTGTGGGACTGGCAGACATGGAACCCCTCTGAATTACAGTTTAGCAACACGGCACAAAGGATTCCTAAACCGTGAGTAAAATTAACCTATTGCTTCAAATTAATGGTTATCAGCTCTGAGCACAGTCATGCTTTGTGGTTCTGCTAGTCCTTCTGAGGACGAGACATCTTCTAGCTCACAGCAACAACAAAGGAGAGATTTAAGGTATGAAGTGTGTGTGTGACTGTGTGTGTGTGCGGTTTTGTGTGTAAATACACACAGAAATGTGTCACAGAATGGGGTCTTCAGCCCACACCATTTTGGGGGTAAGTTTTATGATATATATGTTCATCTACATAGAGCTGTTGGCTCTGAGCCACCTTTCCTTTTTGAAGTTCTCTCAGCTCTAGGGTCTCCAGGTTCTTTACATTCTCAACCCACCCATCTACCTCTTGTTTGCTTCCATTTCTGTTCTGGGTAAAGATTTGAGCACTCGTGGAAGAAACAACACAGCTTCAGGCTCTACTTTTCCAAACCCTTTCTTCAAGGCTTTGGGGTAATTTTTTTGACTCACAGAGAAAACCAGAAGATGAAAAGTAAATCCAATAGAACACTATGAAATAGATGTTCTCAATTTTGCCTCCATTAGACAAGTTGAAGGGTAGAACACACATCCTTTCTGTAATGCTCTGTCTCGATTTACTATGCAGTAAGTTACTTCATCTGTTTGCCCTTTCTCATAGCACCTTCATTTCAGTTGATAGGAAATCTAATTACACAAATAACTCCCAATAGCCATATCAACAACTCTCAAAACCAAGAGAAATGGAAGGCAACTATATTTTGAGCATAAACATTATGTTGGCACTTCCTACACATTTCAAATACACAAGAGAAGCATTCTGAAGACTCTCTAAGCAATTTTCCACCTCTGTGACCAAGCACTGCTTTACAAAGGAGACCCCTTGGCTTTGAGAAAGCAAGAATATCACTCATTACAGCAAACAAGTATTTGAAGTGGAAAATCCATAGCTTTTACTTTTATATAAATGAGAAAATGTTTACTATATAATATTTCTAAAAAAAAACCCCAAACTATTTCTTATTAGTATGTTAACAACATTTCAGATGGGGATCTCTAGGCCTCCCTAGATAGGAATACATATAAACACATTACCTCTGCCCTGAAAATTTTACAGTATGAATAGAAGAAATAAAGAAGGAATCATCCCCAGTCTGCAGACAAGACTTAACATATGAATGAGTCACTCACTCAGTATACAGGGCAGATAAGAATCAAATACAAGTCCCTTATTATCCACCAAAATACCAAGAGACAAAAATCTTCTAGTTAAATATTTCTACTCTTGTTTTCTTCACATTTTCTGGGTCTGACTGTTTCTAGCTTTTCAGGGAACAACTATGATTTATCTGAACCAACGTTTGGTCTGAAAAAAAGAAAACCTGATAGGTTATGCAACTCATAAATTTTTAAAAAATGCATATGATTGCCTAAAAAACCCCAAAATTTCAACATCCTTCCTCTGGGACCATAGTCCATGATATTTTAGTATATTTTTGTCAGTTTTTAAATAATATCTGTGTGTGCAATAAAGCTCCAAGTACAAGTTATTGCTTGTTTTTTTCATGTTTCTTCTCCCCTCAGAAAGAAGTCTCTCTCAGCAGGCAACAATCAAAAAACACTCAGAAAAGCTTAGTGCTGATTAAAATTGTATGTGCATTTTCTCATCCACTCTTAACAGACTGCAATATATAGTTTGTTCTGTTGTTGTTTTCAACATAAAAGCTATAAAAAGAGTGCACTTTCTTATATTTACTGATCTTCATTCTTTCCAAGTGTTTCTTACATATAGAGTCTCAAATATCTCACCACATTTACTCTTCCTAATTCTTCTGCTGAAAGAAAATTACTTACCAACACAGATCAAGTGAATTAGAGCCCATAAATATCCGTTTGGATCAAACTGCAATAAAGAACATAAATAAAAGCACGATCATGTAAACATACATATTGCAATTTCCCTGCAGTTAGCTTTGCAAAGCAAGTACAGTGAGCGCAAGCAGTGCTACAAAGAAAGGGAAGA
This sequence comes from Melanocharis versteri, assembly GCA_013397845.1. Lineage (NCBI taxonomy): Eukaryota > Metazoa > Chordata > Aves > Passeriformes > Melanocharitidae > Melanocharis > Melanocharis versteri. Next base: position 1,532,528 of record VZTG01000673.1, on the reverse strand, counting down.
TGACTAAAGAAGACTAGGAAGACTGAAATTCTTCCTGTCACACTTAGAAACCTGGCATATGCCAATTATGCAGGCTCTCAACTCATCTCAGCAAGGATAATTCTATTTCCTTCAGATGTGTACACCAATTTAAGCAGTCTGAGCATATGGACCCCAGCCTATTTAGTCTTGTTTTGGCAGAGACAGGCAAGACGACCAGAGGACCATCACAAAGGTTTTTGTCTTGTCTCCTTTCCCCTCTAAGCCCCTGCAGCAGCTAAGCAGTCTCTCGCCAAGGCTCCAGCTAAACAGAGTATCCAAAAGAGGGTTCAAACGGGCATTTGTTGGAGCAAAGTAGGCCCTCTTCACAATCAGTAGGGAAAACCAAACATTTTTGAGAGGAATTCACCTGGCCTATTTTAGATGTCTGCTTTCAGGTGAGAGGAAATATGTACCAGGAGATCCTGCTCTGCACCATGGACTGTGAAGAAAGTTACTGCAGGTGGAACACTTCCAACGGTCACGTTCGATCAGATGTATCCAGACAAGTTCCATACTCATCTGACTTCAGATATTAACTGAGGTATCTAAAGCACTGAAGCAGCTTTCCTAAGTCTCCAAAAGAGAATCTCCAATGAATAGATCTTTGCTGGATGGAGCACTCTCTGGAAGTACCTCCTTTCTTTCTCAGGCAGCTACAGAAAGTGGGTACAGTGAATACAAAACTAATACAGGAACTTCCTGAAAGTACACACAATTAATTCAAACCTAAGTGATTTGCTGTAAGCCCTGTTAAGAAGTAAAATTGTGGTTTTCCCAGCCACCACATTCACCAAAGAGCTGTATGTCCACACTGCTCAGAGGTTTCATCATGATGCAAACACAGTGAGCCCAGCAAGACTACAGCACAGCAACAGGAGATATTTACAATTCCCTTAAAGGAATCCTACTCCAGCTTACACGTAAAAGCTGCATCCCTCATGCTAACAAGATGCCCAACTAGAACTGCTTTACAAAGGAGAGCTCACCTGTGTGTCACACAAAGGAAGGCACACTGCTGCTGCCAGGAGGAACAGCACACTGTGGAGAACAGACAGAAAAAAAGAAAAGGCAAGACCAAAAGCTCTCAACCTGGATTTGTACTCTCAGCAAAGTAGAGGCAATTCCACTCAGTTTTATACTGACACTTCACTTGTTTAGTTTTCTTATTCTATATTTTAAAAGTAATTTCTGCCACCAAAATTTTTACATCATGCATTCTTCATAACTTGTACACAGCAAAATTTTATGAGAAGAGAAGCAGCACAAAACACCTCAGAAGTGATAAAAGCAAGGTTTTTTTGGTAGAGAATATTTTTCTTCACTAGCCATCTGGCTTCCCTAGGCTTTTTCAGAAAGTCAAAAACTGCCAATTTCTGGCTAAATGGCTACCAAAAACTTCTTTCATGAAGATGAATTGCCTGTTACTCAATTCCAGCAGACCTGACTCCATTCGAAGTGACATTGTTACTCCAGAACACAGAGCAAGGAGGAAGTGACTGGTATTACACTGGAAATGCCTTAAGGACAGTACAAGTCCTCTCCTAGTCCACTGACTTAGGCTAAATATATTCTTTACCTGTGGCTGAGTCAGAATTTCTTCAAGCTACATGGAATACACTGATATGGAATTTCTGTGGACTTTCACTATTAATATAACATACACTTGGTTTTGCAGCTTATTTTCCTACTCTCTAAGGGCATGGGAAAAGACAGAATGAAGATTCTAAAAAAAAATGGTATCCTTGAGAATAATCCAGTGGTACAGACAAGGCCACAGTAAGTCAGATAATGGAAACAACAGGAAGAAATTAGGAAGATAATGTCTCTAAGTACACTAAATAATAACCCAACATTATCCATTCTTAAGCACAGCTAAAAGATTACAGGATGTAGAGGACAGCAAATATCCACTCTTCAAGGGGATGTGGGTGCATAGAATCAAAATTTTAACACATGACTGGTTGACTTCTGTTTGTCCCTTTCCATCTCCTTTTTGAAGCCTAAACAACCAGGGCCAACAAGGGTTGGTAGTTGTGTGGCTTAATATCACCGAATCACAGAATCATCAAGGTTGGAAGGGACCTTCAAGATCATCTGTCCAACCATCAGCCCAGCACCACCAGAATTGCCCTAAACCATATCCCCAGGTGCCACATCCAGACAACTCTTGAACATTTCCAGAGATGGTGATTCCACCACCTTCCTGGGCAATTCATTCCAATGCCAAACCACTCTTGTAGTGATTTTTCTTTCCTAATATCTAATCTGAACCTCCCCTGGTGCAATTTAAGGCCACTTCCTCTTGTCCCTTCACTTGAGACACGGCAGAAGAGACTGACCCCACCTCGCTATGAATGATTCTAGCAGAAATGGATCTCATTTACCTTTCATTTCTAAGGAAGGCATTTTTAGCCACTTTCTAACACACTAGTTATCTTTCTCTTACTGTTTACGATTACCCACTGGAACTTCAAACCTGGTTTTCATCTCCTTTCCAAAAGCATTGTTACAAACACTGCTTTTTCATTAATTTCATTTTTGTAAGGAGAAAAAACATATCTATTCAAGCAATTGTTAAAAAAAATTAAAAATATTTAATTACTCCTATGTTGCAATTTAGGCTCACCGCCCACAGGAATGTGCCTTACATTCTTCATTGTTTTGGTGCGCCACTATCTGAAGCAAATACAGAAGCTGGAGCCAAAACAAGTCTGAATCTGAATCTGAGTAGTTTTAAAAGCTTACCTACAGACTTTCAGATGAGAGGTCTGCTGTAAAAAAGAAAGTATGATTAAAACATTAAAATTTAATGATAAAAATAGTAAAATAGTGTTTTCTCCTTCAAAAAACTGGAAAGTGATGACAGCTGAACTTACTGCACCACACACATTAAAACTTCAATAAGCAACCTTCAAAATTTGAGCACTGCTTGGCAAATTTATTTTGATAAAGAAGAATCAGGATTATGGATCAGCCTACTTCACCTTGATTTTTATTTTCAGATTACTTACCAGCAAACCTAAAACCAGACATGAACTTAGTAAACCTAAAACGAGACATGAATTTTATACCTGCTCCTCAAACTTGACTTGAAGTACACCAAAACTGTGCAACATATGTACTCAAATACTGAGTTTTCCTAATTAGGTACTACCCCATAAAAATCAGTCTTGATCTAAACTCATGAAATTTTCCCAATTCTTTGATATGAAATTATTCCTGAGAAGCTTCCAGTTAGACCTATGTTTGCATTATCCTTGTCTGTAGTGCTTTTGTTTTTGTTTTTTTTTAAGAGAGGAATCATAAGCTTGTGACATAGAAGGAAAATATGAAACACTTTGACCAGGGACACTAATCAGAGGACAATGACACAGAGACATGCCATGGTACACACTGCTATGTCCCTTAGGCATAACCTTAGTGAACTCTCCCATTTGTTAGATGAAGTAAACACTCATTTATCTGTCTTCTATACAGAAAACAGATATAATGAATGGAAGATGCCTTTCACAGAAGCCAGAGGCCACTGCAGAAACAACTTTGTGATGAATGATTTCCCAGTGTTAGCTCACACAGCAACTCTGTAGTCAATTAGAAAAACATTTCAAAAAAGGCCTAAAAAGAAGGTTCCCCAATGCAGTTTGTGAGAAAAAAACTCCAGCTCTTACAAAAGGGTACAGGAGTTATTCTCCTGACTTTCATAGGGGCAGAATCTCAAGCATTCAAAACAAATTCAAAAATGCACCATTCCTCCTGCATTTTATGTGGACATGTGACCTATCTGTAATCATACAATACACTAGGTCTATTATACTGATTAGATCTAAGGACATAGTCCTCCTTCCTCTCAGCTCAAACAATGAGATTTTTATGTGCGGCATGGGAGAGGGAATATTAATTTTCAAAAGGAATAAACAAGCAGGAGCAAGCCAGTCTTAAAAATGCAGATCAGACTGGTGATATATATTTGCAGTGTTTCATCAACTAAAGGGCAAAAGGAAACATCAGTATACATACTTGTCAACAGCAAAAAGCTCTCTCTGGGTCTCATTACTGAGCAGCTATCACAGTGAGTCTAGAAAAGGACGTGGCACTAATGCCTGTATTAAGAGAAATTAGGTATCTTGTTCTGGGGCAGTTCTATCACAGGAGTTACCTTGACTAATAGATCAATTACCTCTTTCTGCACAAACTTCTGGAACCCCCAGGTTATGACTTCTGCTGCGTTGTGCACAGTGAGGAACACCGGGATTGGCTGCCATGGGGAGAGAACAAAAATGCCCAAATCAACCCAGAACAGTCACACACATAGGAGGGGGCACTCCTCCTAGAGACAGCTGTCCCACATGTCTGTGGTTTGGGGTTTTGTTTTTGGAGCTGTAAACCCATGCCACATTGCCTAAAAGAGACTTAACCCATTCCAATCACTAGCACATGGCAGAGGCATCTTTAAACGCAGACCCTGCTGCAGACCTGCTTGCTGTGTGTCCCACTGCTGAGTGCTCAGTCAGTTTGTTTGTACACTGCTGCCCCAGTGAGATTTGCTCCAGGTTTCTGCCTCTAGTTTTCCCTCTCTGATCCAGGATCTTCAGCCTCCACAGTAAAGGGTTCTCATCTGCTGTCCCATCTCTGTCTGCTGGTACTAAGAATACAGTGTGACTCCTAGCAACAGAACTGTAAGCAAGATGATTTTAAGTGATTGCTTTCAGTTACTGCTAGGAAAAGCTGCCCAAAATTAGGATAGAAATGCAATAGTTCATACACAAATGATGTCGAAATTATACCCACTGAGGTATCTGGACACCATCCCAACATGAAATCATTAAGAAACAAACCCCAGTGATAACAATAATGAATTGAACACCCATTGCCCTGGGCAAACCCAACCAGAATTAGTGGTTCATAATACTTCCTCCAAATCAGATCCATGGTCTCTCAGACAGCCGAAACAGAAGCAATTCTCTGCTCTGATTAAGATAATCTAAAGACTAAGCCAGTTTAGGAAGCAGTATTTCCCCACTAGTGTATAGTATTTAAATCACAGTAGCAGAGAATGAGTTAATTTCTCAGTGATGTCCCAACTTTTAAGTATCAGGTGATATAAGCACCAAATATCTCTCAAATATGACTCTGTGTATTTTCTGTAATTTTCTTTTCTTTACCATAAAGCCAGATAAGCATTGCTCATTAAACATTTTAAGTCATAATGACAACTGGGGTCGATCCATAGCCACAAAAATTACACCAAAATAAGAATGAAAATCACACAAACACAACTGGCATGAAGTTGTTGGACCCAGATTCACCGGTACTGAAAACCAGTTCTCAACTCTGTTGCTGGATAACTGAGAACATAAACCCAGAGGTATTTAACATAAAAGCACTCTGAGCTTGACACAGTAATAGGAAATACAAGAAATACCCATAAACAAGGAAAGTTGACAGCAGAATTTACATTCTTCCCTTTGTGAAAGCCAATTTGTTGGGTTTTTCTTTCCTCCCTTCTGCTTTTGGCTCTTCCAAATGTGTTTTGGAGCCAACAATGGCTCCAGTTTGCCTAGCCCAGTTAACCTTCTCCATATGTCTATTGCCTTTGATGCAAGTATTTCTTAAATTTGTGAGTGGGCTTAATGCTTATGAAAAGAAAGGTTTACTGGCTGGGCAGGCAGGGTGAATAGACTCTGCACAAATCTCCCCTCATGGCTCTGCATACTTTTTTTAGTCATCACAGTCCAGAGCTAAGCAGTCCTCCTCCAGTTCTAGCCCTGAATCCGTGGTCTGGGGAGATTGCCAGCACCTCTAGGAAGAGGCACAAACAGAGATTAAAGTTGTAGCTTTGCCAGGATACAGGAGTGTTTGAAAGTGGGTCCCCTTGGATTTGATAATAAAAGTACACATAATTTCTGCTTTAGGAATGAACCAACAATTCAAATATGCTGTTGAGTTGACCTAATTCAGCTATGAGTTTGGGGGAGTCCACTTTCCTTCTCACTGTGTCATAAAATTGTTGTACACAAAGTTATTGTAAGTAAAGTTCTACATAGGATTGAATTTAGCCCCACTCCAAGGCCACACATAATAATTACGGCCTAAGACTAATTGTCCTTTTGTCTTGCCTCAGACAAGAGGTAAAATGGCCTCAGAATTAGATCCCTAAATCCCCATCCATGTACAACAAAAGACATAAAGAAATGGGAGATGCACCTTAAGAAAGGTTTGGGATACAAATCAAAACACTTCACAGCCCTTCTGCCGCTCCAGTGCAGTTCACTCATGAATGACCAGAGCAGGAACAGGAGGCTAACACAGTAACTTACAGGATGACCGGGAAGTAAGAAAAAATAACAGAAAGGATGTGATTCATAACTCCTCCACCACCCTGGTGAGCAAGCAGAAGAGATGCTGCTGCCAAGGCGTTATTGATGCTTCCAGACAGGGCTTTCCTTATGGAACTTTGCTTACCTTACACCAAAGGAGCCCAATGGAACTTTCTTTGACAAGGAACCAAGAGGAAGTAAATGCAGTCACCCTGAGACAGAAATAATCTGGGAGCATGGGGCTTCTGAGCACATGCCTGTGCTTTCCCAAGAATATTTGTGTCCAAGATAAGGCCTCCAACCTTGCTTACAAGGACAGAGACTTCCTGTTCTTTTCTGCTCTGTCTCTCTACTGGGATTTTCAAGGGATCACTATAATCAGAATCTAGTAAAAAAAGTCCCTTTTGATCCTCCTTGAGGCTGAGGAGGTGACAGGAGCAAGCTGGCTCCGGAGTTACATTAAGATGCATTGACAGAATGCAGAAAGGAACTAGTGCAGAATCTGAGCTTGAAGACTGCATAACAGCAGCAAAACATTGTTATTTTTAAAAAATTAATGCCACCAATTTATTTTACTTTTTCTAAGGAAGGCTATATAATTTAAGCATAAAGCATTCAAGTTTCATGGAAGCAGATTTGACATTCTGTAAACATTTGGTAAATTACTGTGATGCAAATGAATCATGACACGGGGTGATCTAACCCTTCCCATAATCTCTTTCCAACTTTCTATCTATTTTTTCAAATCCTGCAAAGAATCAAAAGCTTCTCACGGAAATGGTCATTATCAGTTTCCTGGAAGGATTTCCCACAGATCCCACAACCCCATCCCTCCTTTTGCAAAGATACAGCTACCAATTCCTTCAGCTTCTTCCCTACTTGTACTATTCAGACCACTTAGGATCTGTTCAGCAAAACGCTGAGTACTCTGGAGAGATGCTGAGTGCTTCGGACTGTCACAGATGCTTTTTGATACTTAGTTGGATTGGACTGCTGCATTAGCTCCATTAACAATGGATCTATTAGTTAAACCTCTCCTCACTCCTCCCTCAACCCAGGAGCAGCATTAAACACCATGTATGAAGGGAATGGTCTTTGTTTACAAAGCAGAGGTAATAAAGAACTGAATTCTACTGGTTCTTTTCTTACCAATCTAGACAGTGCCCTGGAGCCAGCATAAATAATGCCCACAAAAAGTACTGATGCAGGAAGCCATGACAGGATTTCAGACCTGTGAAAACAATTAAAATCACATTATTTCACCACATTCTGTTTACATACAGAAAGCAACAGTTGCTCACACGCGGAATGTAATAATAAGTATATATGTCCATAAATTTCAAACATGTGTGTATTAAAGTCACTGTCTGATTGCTCAGTATTCCTCCTATTTACTAAAAAGTCTAAGTCAAAAATTGTTCATTTTGTCTAATCCAAGAGAGGAACTAACTGCAGATATATTTTCTTTGTTTTACTCTTTCCCTGGCTCCTCTCCCTCCAAAATAGTTTTGTTTTTTTTTTTCTTTTCTCCCTTAGAAATTACTCCTCTTGGTTTTAAAGGAGAGACACTTCAACTAATTTCCTCGATGTTCTTTGAAAGGGGTGAAACCTGACAAATGAAGGCATAAAATGGCTCACTTGCACAGACAGCACACATTTTCACTATGTACAAATATATTTTGCCACCCACACATTCATTTTTCAGCCAGATTTACAAAGAGATTCTTCCTAAATATCAGATTGTCTCTGTGAGAGCCCATCTCTTGAGATTTCCTAATGATATTCCTTTGACTAAGCCAAACTTCTGGAGGCAGTTTGACAACTAATGGAGGAATGAAGTCATCAGATTGATCTGATTAATTTTTTTTAGCCATGGTTATTGCAGTAGGGTCAGATTTCAGTTCTGAGAAGGGGCTTCACAACTTGCACTTTTCATATTTTTGATCTTGTTACTTAAGAGAAAAAAGGGATCAGGTAGGTGGTACATTTCAGAGAGAATAATGTAAGATTTTGGGCAATGGAAGAAAGGAGTAGCCGTGAGGTAAAGGCCTGAATCAAAGGCTTCCCAAGACTGAAGACATGGCTGCCCCATTCATTCTTCCCAAGCTTTGAATTAAAGTGGAGAAAATGCTAGTGAGCAGTGCTGGTTCTCAAAACAAAACCAAACTGCTGTAGTTCCTTAGTTCGCATTACACTTCCAATTAACATGTAAGACTTGAAATGTAATTATAGATACTGGTACACCACCACACTTCATGGAACACAAGAAAACAGGCCACTAGACAATGAAATCAGGACAGCATGAATGAAGATAAAACATGCACAAAGATTCATGTAATCACAGACAAGGGAAAAACCATAAATATCACATTTCCTCTGTTTTATATATATATAATTTTCCAAGACAATCAAAAATGCAGGGTCACAAAAATAATCTTTAGATCCTTTCACAGACATAAATATTTGCTATGGGTTTTCTTGAGCAGACACCATAACTTTTTATAAAAACACTGTTTCTTTTGAGGTTATTGACTTCAACAGGAATTTCATCAAGACCAAGATCTAATACTGTCATACCTCATGACCAATGAATTCACATCAGACACCAACAAAAATATCCCTGCCTTATTGGAACAGTAACAGATTGAAGAAACGGGGATGGAAGAAAAGAAAGTGGGTCTGGGAAGATAAAAGGAACACACGATGAAAACCAAATTTTCATCTAGAACATAAAAATATCACTCTTTCATGTTCCCCACCACTAAACTGTAGGAATCCCAAATATGTCTTCATCTCCAATGCAACTCCGTGAAGTGCAATGGAAAAGGACTTCAGATGCTTTTTCCATGATGTAAGGGTAGAATTTTGTGCTGCCAAGTGGGAATTTCAGGACTGAAAAAGAATGCACGGATGTTTGATGTAGCGCGTCAGCATCAACAATCTGTCTTGCATGTAAACCAATTAGCAGCTTCTCATGTTGGCAATACAGTGATGTACATGCAAAACAGGAAAAGAAATGATGAGTTTGTCGTTGTTGTAGGGCTAAATCCAAAGCCCATGATAGGCAGCGGGTGGGTTCCCCCAAACAACACTTAAAGTAAGGCTCTGAGCTGCTGCTTAGCTGTGGGTGAAACGCAGCACTACGAGAAGTGCCAATCAGAACACATCAGACTCATGTGCCTACAGGGGTTAGGCAGACGCTGGGCAGCAGACTGCAGCACTGGAAGCATTATGCAGATGCTGCATGTTCCTCTGTGCCCCACAGAGCCCTCCTTTCGGATAAAAGCTTTGCAGACAGTCAACATTTGCTGTTCAGAAGCAATGATGGAGAGTCCCTTACAGTATGTCCTGGGGGGAAGCAGAGGCAAAGCAGGTTATCCACAAAACCTGAGATGACTCCAACTAATATGTTTTTATTTGGTTTTTATAGTGAGGCTAGTATTCTGGACTTTAGACAAAGGGTAATGATGTCTATGTAATAATTTAATTCTGCTATTGCAGATAACCAGAACTGGCTCAGAAAGTATATGAAATCAGTCCACGTGACAGAAAAATTGAGACTTTGTGGATATAAACAAACAAATGGATGGCACTTTATTATTTGAAGCATGATGAGACTGAAGACTGGCTACGATACTCCTGAGTATCCTACACATAGACAAAACCCTCCCCCCAAACCACCAGATAAATTCAGAGACAAATATTCTGTAAGGGAGGATGGAAATGTCCATATCCCAGTGGCAGCATTAAAATCACTTTTGCACATTATGTTTGTTTGTTTGTTTGTTTGCTGAGTTTTTTGGCTGGTAGTGCTTTGGAGGTTTATAGGGCTTCCATGTTTGGGTTTTCTGGCTGGTTTTTTGTTTTGGTTTTGATTTTTTTTTTTTTTAATACAGGAGACATACGTCACAAATCCACCTCTGCAAAGCATTAAAGCATGTGCCTAATCTTTGTGAAGAAAGGCAGGTTTAAACTCATGCTTAAATAGCTGGATGAATTATAGCCAAAGCATGTCAATTAAATCTGGTTGTTCCATTCAGTCTATTCTACAACAGGTATTCTGTATTAACTCAAGCTAATGAAGAGGTTTCTCAAGAGGGATTTCAACCCCTTTCCCTACAGTGTGCTGACATCTAGTGGCCTCAAGTCTCCAGGGTCAAAATACGAACTAATTTTTCATCAAAACTTTTCTTAGATAAAAACAACCTCTCCAACATCAGCAAGTGGTTCTTGTCCTCTATTTTCTTTAATGTCTTCCCAGGTTTTGAAAGGACAAAAGTATCTTTTCCAATCTGGGAAAAAAAGATTCAACTTTTTAAATTTCATTATTTAAAACAGAAGTAATCATTAGTGATAAAAAGCTGAACTATAAAAGGACATTACTGATGGCTGTATTCTTCTAGACTGCTCTGTGAAGACAAAATTTGCACAAACAATATAAATTTGATAATAATATATATATGTATCAGTAACTGCCAGTAAAGCAAGGTTTGAACACTAATCCTGTCTCCACCAAAGTCACTGACAGCTTTTACGATATCCTCAGTTGATTGCAGCTATAAAATAGGAAACTAAATTCTGTTTTCATTTACGACCTCACTTATATTTCCGTGGTGATGTAATCACTTGCATTGACATGAAAACAGAACACAGCCTGGTTTTTCTGACATACTCACAGGATTTCATTCCAAGCTGGGAGATTCAATTTTTCAAGCCAACTGTTTGAATCTCAAACAGAAAGTTCATCAGTTGTCACTTCCTAATACGGAACCACTGAGGAAAAAGTTGCATTAGAAGGGATGTCTGGCAGTCATTTAGTCCAAACTCTCCCAGCTTCAGAGTCAAGTCACATTACTCAGGTCATTGCCCAGGAAAGTTTTTCATCTCCTGAGATGAAGATTCAATGATTGCTGTGGGCATACATCTTCTAAATTATACCATTTTGCACAATAAAAAAGATGATACATTCCATACTGCAGAATGGATCCACCTGAGGAAAGTACAGCATGATGACTCTTCTGAATTTTGCTGTCACAGTTTGAGCAGATGATCCTTGTCTACAAAGAACCATTTAATTTGGAGTTTTATTTTTAGATCAGTTAGGAAAAGGTGAGTGAACCCCGTTTATGAGACACAGCTCTCAGAAAAAGGCAGATCACATTTGTAGGCTTCACAGCCCTGAGGGTTTTGGGGAAGGTTGTGTCAATGCTCTTAACTAACATTACCAAGGTTTCTCTGACAATACTAAAAAACAATCCAGGGAAGAGATATGGACAGATGGTTGGATAAGACATCCTTATTGTTTTCACTAAAGGTTTTTTGGTTGCCTTACCAAAGTTAAATTGAACCCACTTTATATTAGTAGTCGGTTTACGTGTGCATCATTGAACACTGATTTCACTAAAATGCGAGTTCTCTTCTACATCGGTGAAGCAGAGTTTTCCCCCACACACCCACACCCACACCCACACCCCTCCACACACCAAACTCTACTTTAGCCAGTTAATAACATCCATGACCAGCTTAACTATGTTGTAATCCAGCTACAGAAAATAAATGTTTGGCAGATGCCAAAAAACCTACAGTACCTTGAACACAAGTTTATCTCCACCCAGCCCAGCTTCCAGGAGATGTGAAGCAGAAGTCCACCCACCAGTGTTTGCCACCTGAAATAGAACAGCACTAGGAAATAATATGTGAGGCCTAGGGAATACGTGCAGATAACTTAGAATAAGTAGCAAGTAATGCACACTGATTTCTTTTACACTTTAAAATAAGTTATCAGCTTTCTTCTTCCTTAAGCTAGTGGTTTTCAGAGAGGTGTTTCATGTCTCCTAGGTGAAAATCCTTGAAAATCTAGTACAGTTCAGACAGAGATACTGTATTACAATGTTAAATGATGTTAACATCCAAAACAGGTGTAGAAGTGGGTTTGTTTATTATTCCCCTTCACTGCAATGCATTTAAGCAATTATTTAAAATCTTTCTCACACACACACAAATAAACAAATATTCACTCTATGCAGTATTAGTGCAGTTGGACACTGCCGAGAAGAGTGAGCTCATTTTCCGCATGGATATGGCAAATGTTCAATGCTACTATCACAGCTCACTTCACCTTTTTCTGGATGAAGAGCATATGAGAGCTTAAAAGCCAGGTTTCCCTGACATTTGCTGCAGCTTTGACCGTGCTCTATCCAAGCCAGTGATGAAATCCCATCAACTTCATTGTGAAGAATTTCCTCTTGTCTCAGGTTTTAAGGACAGAAGTTGGTGACAGTTTCAGATGCTTAGGACTATGCAGTATAGTCTTAGATTATACAGGGAACAAAACCAAGGACAATTAACAATAACAGCATGAACTGAGAATTACATTCTTTTCCTCTTTCATCTGTCATAGGTCTAAATGAAAATGTTTCTGAGCCACTTAAAAAATTTCAAGGAAAGGTCACTTTTAAAAGCCAGAACTTATGGAAAAATATTAAGATGCTGAAATACATTTCCACATAATAGAAAAAGGAAGTAACTCTGGTAACACAGATGTCATAAGGCAGTTCCTTGCCATTGAAATATGCTTTTCTGTTGATTTACTACGTCTATTTTACACAAATTACTCAAAATCCTCTCCCCATATGATAAAAGCCTTGTGCAAGAGACAGTCTCTGTGTGTGTGCCAAAACTGAAGAAAGCATCCACTGCATATTTAATTGAGCTGAATATGCTCAAAGTAAGTGGAGATTCCCAAGGCAATTATTCCTAGAGTTGATTGCAGTCCTGGGACTGCAAGTCAGGCAAAAAAGTAAGCCATGCTAAGCAGCAGAAAAGGAAGCAAATATATCCAGTATCTGCAGGTTTTAACATAATCTCAAAAACGGAGGAAGTCTTGACTCTAAGAGGCCAGATTTTAACTAAATGTCTCATCAAAAGCATTGATGGTATATATGGACACTTGTCAAAACATTGAATTTCTCATTACAGTCATTAAGGTATGATAGTAACTTGTGATGCAGACTTACAACCAAGCCTAAGCATGAAAAGAAGCAACATGGTATTTGTGAATGCCTAAAGATGGGTTTAAGGTTGGTTTTCTCTAGCGTAGCAAAAGAATGCACCATAACTGCACATTATCCACAAGTGTAATTTCCAAAGAAGAGAGGTTGTACTGTAATTGCTACTTTTCTATGCTGAAGCTCAGAGCTTTAAGAAAAATGAGAAATCATGGACTCTATATATCTCAATTACATCACCTCCATGACATTTAAAAATCAACCAAGACACATTAATGAATGCTTTATTAAGGCTTCATGAGGCAGGTTCTCTAGACAGCAAAAGCCAGTAATGACAAGGGGCAGTAAAGCTAGCTTCAGCATGGAACAGCAAGACATTAAAGTCATTTTTCAAACAATTGAATTCTTAAAACAATACTTACCCTTGAAAAAGGGTAGGGTAGGTAAATTGCAGGACAGACAGGACATACTGGAAAACAAATAGCTAATTAATGGACATCAAACACCTACAGTTTATAATATTAACAAACAATCACAAGCAACAAAACATACACAGAAAGTTTTCATTTTGCTTTATTTTGGTAGAAAAGACAAAAAAAAATATTTAGTAATTTCTCTTGTTGTGGTGCATTTCCTCCCCCTTCCCTCATCAGGCTGCACTATGATTTCTGAAATGCTTGATAGGCCTCAATTTTGATGAACAGCATCTGGGCTAAGTTCCACTTGAGCTTATCAGAAACACTGTCTGCTCCCAGGAGCTAAAGGCTGCCCAGAGAGCTCCTGCTTTTTAACAGCCTTGGAGACTTATTTTCCTTGCCTGCACAACAATCCAAGTGGAACAACATTTTTGTTATTGAACTTTCAAAGAAAGTTACCAACCTGCGTTGCAGCCAGGATGGAAAATTACTTTGTCTAGACCCAACTCTCTTGTGACCCTATAAACAGCAGTCCTGAGTGAGACTTCCTTGGACCACAGCAGGATGCAACCAGCAACCACCCTCTGAGTGGGACGCCTCTCAGAGGCAGCAAACCCTCAAGTTTGCTACACTTGGAGGATCGCTGAACAACATGATGGATCCTGGGCTGATACCATCCACTTCTCAAGGCTTAACCCTTTGCCTGTGAAGAAGATGCAAAGGCACCTGATGTGAGTACTTCACTGAATTTGAAAGGAATTTTTCCTGGGTATATCTTGTACATGCTCCTTCAGGTCTGAGTGTGTGTGAATGTGGATATGCTGCAGCAAATTTATTATGAATATCGCTCTCTTAGTTTCTTAAGTACATTAGGTTCATAAGTAATATAGGCCTGTGAGTCATTGTTGTGCCTATATTAAATTCTATATGAATCTTTTGATAAATTGTTTAAATTAAGCTTTTGATTAAGAGCTGCCACATTTAAATGCTGTTAAAACCTCTAGACTAAACCGTTGATCAGATCTGGGGCTAAGTTTGGCAAGCGGGTCCACTACGAATGCTGTGGCTCAGTGTGAGTGTCTTATCCCCTTTTATCCTTACCCTTTCCTATTCTTACTTCCATATAGATAATTCTAGGTTGATTGATTTGTAAATTGATTGATTTTGGTCTGATTTTTCTCTATCTGCTTTAACAATCTAATAATGATGTCGTAGATGTAATGATATAGTAATCTAATAATGATGTAATGATGTAGTATTGATGGTAGCAGAGTGAACCTTGCCAACAAACTTTGTTGGATTTCACTTTAATATTAAACCTGCTTTTGCCCATCCCTTTGCTTGTGATTCTCTGAGTGGCCTAAAACACTAATTTGTGACACTTCTCACACCAGAGCTGCTGGATGCAGCCTCAGTCATTGTGGAAGGTAACAGACACTGAAGTACGTAAGGCATGGAGTGGACATACTGAACAATGGAGAAGGCTGTCATCTGAATTGCACTTTCACTTTCTGAGCACACTCCATACATCACACTGAATGGAAAAGGATTAACAGGAACAAAAAGCCATAAGCACCAGTCAATTAAAATCATATCGTACCAAAGAGGCAATCTTTGGCAGAACCAAGAGCAATAATCTTAACATAATTGTCTCCTTATGACTAATGTATCTCACAGACTTAACATTCTGCTCACACACTATTTTGTGTAAAATATTAAGCAGTCCATAAAGCCCATCAGAGATGTAATACTTCGGGGTAAAAAGCAAAGCCTCTGTGTCATTGCTTTAGCCTGCTTTGTCTGGGCCTGCGTGTATGGATGCTAGCATCTCTTCACACTAAATATGTATATATGCAAATGTGAGGCATAAATACATGTCTTCCAGGTTGAACAACTTCCCATAATGAAGTATATAAATACCACTCAGGCAAAGCAGAAGAATGACTGAAGCTTCCTCAGAGGAAATGAAAGGTACCTGCTGCTCTTTCCAGGAGCCAGCAGAAGCTGTCAAGGGCAAAAGGAGAAGCTGAAAGCTTTCAGCAGCGGGGAAACTCTGCTGAGCACCTTGCAAGGTCCAGTTTTCAGGTGTGTGGGGTGTCACTAAGAAGCTGGCATCAATACACAGAGACAAGGCATGTTGATTCACAACAGGTCCTCTTACACGTACACCTGTCAGAACTGCCACATGCATTTTAAATCAGGATGATCTACCTGCACATGTCTGTACCTATGCTAGCATTTGCACACCACCTGCAACAGCTGAAAGGTCTATATTCTGGTTATTTTAAGCTTTATTACACTAAAACCTACATCCAGGTTTGAAAATGGAGGCCTTATGTCAACATCCCTCTGACTTCCTCTCGAGCACAGTTAAGCCAAGTAAGTACCTTTCCCAATGCATGATTCAACCTGGCAGCACTTTTAGCCCCTTTCTGCTTAACTAATCACTGCTCCTAGCAGTCGGTCAAATCAAGTGCATTATCTCTCCCTACAAACTTTGCTTCCTGTCTGGACTTCAGTCTACTTCTGGGCATCCTTAATGGCAAATGTTATCTTGGAACAGAAACCACTGGCCAATGCCTAGAAAAGATTTCATTTTCACCTCTGAAATGCCGCTTTTCACTAATCCTCCCTCAGAAAAGTCATACCTTGATTGCTTCACCAATATTTTTTTCTTTCAGAAATCTGCACCAGAAATACAGACACGCTCTCTGATAAATAGCATAGAACGTAGCAGTTACTCTATCTGCTCCTCCCAAAGTGAAAAAACTACTCTCAAACTATGCTTAAATGATACAATTTTATTCACAAAGTGGCCATATTCAGCGTACTTCTTCTGCTTAGACATTTCAGCACTTCTAATAAAAAATTGTTACACAGCGGAAAACAAAATTCTAATCCTCAATTTGTAGATTAATTAAGTTGTTAGAGGAGCAAAGTTGCCGTGGTAGTTAGTATTTGTTTCACTACTGAAATAATACTTCGAATATTTCACATTTTCCCCTTAGATAGTTGATATCATTGTTCCAGTTAACAGATCTTCTTTTAGGAATGAGCGCAGTTGCCAGACACCCAATAATGAAATGTATACAGCATCAGCGATACTTTCAGCGCAGCATAACTTCTGGCTCTATAACACTTCATTCATTGGAACGACATGATGTCAGCCTCCTTGCTCTCAGTGGAACTTATATGTCGTGGAAAGGTAAAGATGTCACACACCGAGCAAAACGAAACCGGCACCCTGTCCGCAGCTTCGGGAGCACACTGAGATGGGCGGCGGGCTGGAGCGCCAGGGACTTTTTCACTCGTGGGGTAGTCCCGTTCGGGAAGAGCTGGTCCTCCGGCTCTCCCAGAGCAGGGCAGGGAAAGCAGAGGGCACCGCTTCCCCTCTTTCTCCTCCTGCTGCTCCTGGATCTCCGCACTTTCCTCGCCCCCCGCTCCCGCAGCTGCGGACCGGCTTCCCAGCGCCCCCGCACCTCCCTGCGCCCCGCACGGCCCGCCCGAGGCCGGGGCGGCCCCGCGCCCGCGCTCACCTTGTTGGTGAAGCTGGAGGCCAGGNTCGGGGCCACCGCACCCGGCTCGGGGCGACCGCACCCGGCTCGGGGGGGCCGCGCCGGGCTGACTGATGTGACATCGCCCCCCGGGCGGCAGCGGGCGAACCGGGCCCGGCAGGGGAGGGAGGACATCGTCCCCTCTACTCTGCCCTCGTGAGACCCCACCTGGAGCGCTGCATCCAGCTCCCAGGCACTCGGCACGGGAAAGACCTGTTGAAGCAAGTCCAGAGGAGGGACGCAAAGATGATCAGAGGGCTGGAGCACCCCTCCCGTGAAGACAGGCTGGGAGAGTTCGGGATGTTCAGCCTGGAGAACGCTCTGGAGGGACCTTACGCCAGCCCTTTAGTACCTGAAGGGGACCTGCAAGAGAGCTGCAAAGGGACGTTTTACATGGGCACGTAGTTGTAAGACAAGGGGGAATAGCTTTAAACTGAAAGAGGGCAGATTTAGACTAGACGTGAGGAAGATATTTTTTACGGTGAGGGTGGTGAGACGCTGGAGCAGGTGGTGGATACANTAGGACAAGGGGGAATAGCTTTAAACTGAAAGAGGGAGGATTTAGAGTAGACGTAAGGAAGATATTTTTTATGGCGAGGGTGGTGAGAGGCTGGAGCAGGTGGTGGATACACCATCCCTGGAAGTGTTCGAGGCCAGACTGGACCGGGCTCAGAGCAACTTGATCTAGCTGAAGATGTTTAGCAGGATGCTCTGCCTGGAATGCGGTCAAGCAACTTGGACAATGTCCTGTTTACAAGGCTATCAGTCCAGTGGTGGACTGAGACAGGGCATCAAGCTGGTTTTGGTGTTGAATTATGATAAAACCAGTCTGACACATCAACCCCAAATTAACATCCTGACTGTGAGGTAAAGATTTGGCAGACAAGCTGCTAAGCTGACCTGAAGACATATGACTAGCAGTCACTTTACACTGTAAAAGTCCAGTCCACTCGACTTTCATACAGTTGNAGGTAAAGATTTGGCAGACAAGCTGCTAAGCTGACCTGGAGACACATGACTAGCAGTCAGTCACTTTACACTGTAAGAGTCCAGTCCACTCCACTTTCATACAGTTAGGTTCTTCTCACCCTTCTTGGAGTGTGTATGAAGATTCCTTCCTTGGGTGGGGACACCCCTCAAAATTAGTCCTTGAGGCTGAGTGAGTGAAAGAGATTTTGCTCATGGTCATTGGTATGGGTAAGTCACATCAATCTCTACTTTAATAACTGTTTCTTTTTGCTAGCTTTAATAGAATTGCTTTAATATACTTGCTTTGATACAGTGCACTGTCCTATCCTATCCTATCCTATTAGTTTTAGCTTCTATAATGTGTAGAAAATAATCCTGATTAAGATCTGTCTAACCATTTATTATAATGAATCATTCATTTTAATATAAATATATTTGGTTTGCCATCATTTATCCCACNGTCATTGGTATGGGTAAGTCACATCAATCTCTACTTTAATAACTGTTTCTTTTTGCTAGCTTTAATAGAATTGCTTTAATATACTTGCTTTGATACAGTGCACTGTCCTATCCTATCCTATCCTATTAGTTTTAGCTTCTATAATGTGTAGAAAATAATCCTGATTAAGATCTGTCTAACCANCAAGGGGGTCCTTTCTGTAACTCGTGACTCAATGGGAGGGCTCCTCAAATAAACTTTGTCTGAAGTTCCCACTCCCACCCCTGACAAGAACTCCCTGCTTATTGCAGGGGGCTGGACTAGATGACTAACTTTCAAGGCCCCTTCCAACCAGCTGTTCTATGATCCTATGATCCTGTGATTCACTGGTGACGTGTGAACCATAAATATCCCAGCCAGGTGAGAAGCAGTGAAAGACACACCCTGTCAGGTCATGCTTACTGAGTGATCTTTTATTATCGCCTAGGTAAGCCTCATTTTTCCCAGTCCTGGTATTAGCAAGGCCCTACCTATGGAGTTCTCACCTTGACTTTGCTCAGGTAACGCAAAGTACGGGGCCTTCTCTGTACACGTACACCCTCTTTTTAGAGGACAGAGCAAAGCAGCATAAATAAGGAACCTTATTTATGAGCTAGCCCTAACCTAGTGAGGGAGGGAGGCACTAAGTGGTCAATTCCAGGCCATAAAATGAGCCTGTTTAACCTGCTACGTTTAGCCTCAAAAGACAAGGTCAACAGAGTGCAACAGCTGAACAATCGACCTGCACCAAGATAAATTCAAGTATTTTGGTGCATCACACGTGATCCTATCTGGTTTGTAAGGCGGTGGCCCAACAAAGACATCCATTTCCAGTGCTGAAAGAAAGGTTTGGTCCATCCAGGCACACAGAGATCACTGATGAGCCACTGTAACGGATGTGTTAGAGATGGCAGCGTAGGTGGTACAGCATTTCCACTTTGCAGAGCTCCTGTTTATGTACAAATGTCGAATGTGTATTTGGCCAACAAAGGGTCACTTTGCATTGTGCCAAAAATTCAGCCTGCAAAGCTTTAAAAAAGAGTAAGTAAAGTTTACAGATACCTATAAAGACTAATGTAAGCATGCAGTAAGAGTACTTTTGACTTTTTATTACAGTGGAGTACCATTTTCATACAAAATATTACAGTGATATCTCTGAGCTTTTTGCAGTATTTCTTAGTACAAGTGGGAGATCTAGGCAAGGATGATATATCTTCTTACAGCCAAATACAGAGGCAGGTTTTAATTCCTGTAGGCCACTTATAGCGAGGGATTAAGAATGAAGATGTAAATTTCTGCTAATATTTATCAGGACTGACTTGAATTACATACAAAGTAATCACTATGCAGCTTTGGAATTATTTTGATAATATGAAGGGAAGTTTCTGCTCTATCTAGATTTTTAACTTTTTATTGGGAGGTATGAATGTGTTACAAATGATTTTGTTTACACGTGATTTTACAGAACATTTCTTCTTAACACAATTCAGTTCAAAGCTTGATCCATTCATATAAGAGGTCATGGGATCAAGGCCTAATCAGGAAATATTTAAGAGACTAAAATAGAAGACTTATTTTTGAAAATTAAAAGCTTAATAATATGACATAGGAATATTTAGTCACTGTTCATGTCTTTCTGAATCAAAACCTACCAAAACCCATTTTCTTAATCAGTGCTTGTACAGCTGTGCAAGAATAATAATTTTTCCCAGGGCAGCAGGACATTCCTTTGATATTCTGCTCATATATAAAAGCGTTAAATTTAGGCAAAGAAGATTAAAGGGGTCATGGCAGTAATCTTCACACCCCAAAAGGCAGCTGTAAAGGGAAATAAATAATCCCTTTTCACCAGGGCTAAGTGCAGAGCGAGTAAGAAACATGCTGGTACTGCATGACCAGAAAAAGCCACTCTCACCAGCACTTGGCAGTGCTGCAGTAAACACTGAACCTGATGATCTTAGAAGTCTTTTACAACCTAAATGATTCTATAATGCCTCTGTGGCACAAGCCTGTATCATGCCTGCAGGTTGTGTGTTACAACCTGGGTCCCTACCCTCTTCCAAATGGTTTATCTTTTAGTTGGGAACTTTCTGGGGTAATGAACGCTGGAACAGAGTGTCTTAGGAGATTGTAATGTGTTACGTCATTGCAGGTTGCTAAGGACAAGTAAGAGGAACTTTGACCAATGAAGCTGATTCTTGCATGGCTGAGAATTGATGTGAATGGCCTTTGCTGGGCCTGCCTGGCAGTATGGGCTTTGCTAGATGTCAAACAGGGAACTTACTCCAAGCAGGCTGGAGGATGCCACAGAGGCTACAGAATCCCTTACCACTTCTGCCCTTGCAGCCACCCAGCTTTCCTAGGCTGGTTTTCAGATTATCAACAGCGACTGTGACGGCACATTCGTCTAAGACTGCAGACAGATCCCTTCAACAGCTGGTGATGAGCCAGGCAAGAGGAGATTTCTAGGCATTGCTTCCTTCCTTTTAGGAAACTCGCTCAAGTACACCTAATGTGTCATAGCAAAACACTATCCTGCTGCTGCTGTCCTGGAAATAGGGCATTTTAGTCACAATACTATTTTCCAGATAAACATTACATATAAAATTGAGATGTAAAAGGCAGCAGGCCACATACAAAGTATTTAAACTTGTATCTACACTGACTTACAAGATTGGGATTAATTTGTTTACTTATGGTTTGGTTAATTCGTTGTATTTTTTTCCGGTTCCCTCAATTACTTCCTAAAATAAAAACAAATGCCACCTATTTAATTTCACAGAATCAATTAGGTTGGAAAAGACCTCTGACATGAAGTCCAACCTATCACCAAGCACCAAGTCAACTAGACCAGGGCACTGAGTGCCACATCCAGTCCTTCATTAAACACCTCCAGGAATGGTGACTCCACCACCTCCCTGGGCATCCATTCCAATTTAACCACCCTTTCAGGGAAGAAATTCTCCCCAATGTCCAATCTGAACCTGCCCTGGCGCAGCTTAAGGCTATGTCCTCTTGTCCTGTCACTTGTTGCCTGGGAGGAGAGGCCGACCCCCAGCTGGCTATAGGCTCCTTTCAGGTGGTAATAGAGAGCGATAAGGTCACCCCTGAGCCTCCTTTTCTCCAGGCTAATCAACCCCAGCTCCCTCAGCCGCTCCTCATGGGACATGCGCTCCAGACCCTTCACCAGTTCCCTTGCCCTTCTCTGGACTCCATTCCACCCATTTGTTCTGCCGCTGGCTTACTGTTTGGTTTGTTGTTTTTTCGGTTTTTTTTT
>VZTG01000673.1:1497123-1510098 GCA_013397845.1 Melanocharis versteri | reverse complement strand
GTTGCTGCCCCGCCGAGAGACCGCGCTCCTGCCGCCCGCCCGCCCCTCCGTGCCCCATGGACTCGGTGGGAGTCGCCGCCGCCGCGCCCGACGCCGGGCCGGGCCCCGCCTGGCAGAGCAAGGTGAGCGCTGTGCCGGCGCCCCGGGGCCGCCGCCGCCGCTCTCCGGGCTCCGGGGAGGCGGAGGAGCGAGGGGAGGAGGACCGAGGCCGCGGAGAGGGCGCTGCGAGGTGGTGCCAGCACCCACCACCAGGGTCACGGTCACTCGGCAGAGCGACCCGAGCGTGGTTTGCTGCTACCGGCCGTCATCTCCTTGGTGGCGAGAGCTGCTGTGACAGCCCGATAACCGAGTTGCTTCCCTCCGAGGGAGTTGGAGCGGAGTGAGCTTGGTTATCCCGGCGGTAGGCAGCGAGTTCCAGCTTGCTTGGATTCGTCATTCCCCAGCTCCCGCCTCCCCGGGAGAGCTGTGCGTGTCCCTTTGCGGTTCTGAGAGCATGTTTTACGATGGCTGACCTTTCAGGGCTCTAGAAGCGGGGGAGGAAGCTGTGCGTAAGCCATTGCTGTTGGGTTATCCCAGGAGAAGTTTTACATAGGTTGTGTGCCTGCTTGTACGCAAACTTCCTGGGAAGGCTTTACCCCTGTCTCCAGAGGGTACCGATACTGATAAACTGACTTTTTTTTTCCTTCATTAGTAAGTGACCATCAACAATTTATCAACCCCTGTTCTCCCTGTTGAGTTTATGAAACTACTCTTTGAGTAGTTCCTCAAGTATCTGTAGAAAAGCCCTTACAAGATTACATGAGCTTATTTTGGAGCCAGTGATAGCTAATTATCCTGATTATTGTGTTGCCACTGCACAAGTCTTGCTGACTTGAATAAAATGTTTATTTACAGTGTCCGTGGGGAGCCCCTAGCACAACATCAATATCATGTTCTCTTGCTGATGTAATGAGTGAACAGCTGGCAAAAGAATTGCAGCTGGAAGAAGAAAATGCTGCTTTTCCTGAAGTGGTTGCGTAAGTTTAAGTTCTGGATTAGTGATCTCCATAGTTGTGATAACATCTTCTCTCTCTTGTGCATTTTCTTACAATGGGCTCAGTGGATAGCAGTACAGTAAATGATTTGCCTGCTGCCTCCTAATTCTGTTTCTTCAGATCTTCAGTGAGGATGGCTTCCCTAGCTAAAAGTCTTCCTTCGATTCTCTTCTCTGTTGCTCTTCCTTCTTTCTTGATGTTTTCTTTGCATTTTCGGGGGCTGTTAACACAGTCTGTAAGCTATATTTGGAGAAATGTCATAAGTGGGTTTTTTTCTACCATTTTAGGGACTCTTGTTGACAGTGTACAATGTTGTTTCAAGAGCTATCAGGTAAATCACCTGTATCCTCCTACTACTTGAAAGCTCTAAACAAAGGCCAGGAGCTTACTAGTTCTAAACTTCTACAAATTTTGACTATCTTTCCTGTGAAGTAGAACAAAGCAGCACTATTTGGGATGTTTTAAACCTATAAATAAGTATACACATGCATACACCTGTATGCCTTCTTTCCTTTTCCTGAAGGACATCTTAAAAATAGAGCTTAATGCTTCTTGCAAATGGTAAACAAGCAAAAGTTTAAGTAAAATTTGCATGGTAAATGAGTGGCAAAGAGAAATGAAGTCATGATCTATTAATATTTAGTGTTGGCTTGGAGAGGAGGCAGACAGCTGAGATCCATTCCTTTCTGTGCAGCTCTGCATGGAGTCTGTTGTGTGGAGTGGGGAAGTGGTATAAAGCAGTGCTTCTGCTTAGATTGCTGTGTTTAATTGTTTTAAAATTTCTGTTTTCATCTTATATAGTGCTGCTGAAGGACCATTTATTACAGGAGAAAATATTGACACTTCTAGTGATCTAATGCTAGCTCAGATGCTGCAGATGGAATTTGACAGGGAATACGATGCGCAGCTTCGGCGTGAAGAGAAGAAGATCAATGGAGATAGCAAAGGTACCTTCATCAGAAGGAATATTTTTGCTTTGGAGCTATTCTTGGCCATTAGCTTAAATTGACAGCGCTGTGAGGAAGTAGCAAATCCCTGATAATCACAGTCATGCTTATTTGTTTTGTTTCTCAAGTCTCCATATCCTTTGAAAATTATCGGAAGGTGCATCCCTATGACAGCGACAGCTCAGAGGATGAGGTTGATTGGCAGGATACCCGTCATGATCCGTACAGAGCAGGTAGGTGACAGCCATAAACAATACAATTTCTTCAGTCAATAGGCCTGGGATTATGACATAGTTAAATTAGGTCTTGTTTTAATGAGACACACCAGCTTCATTCAAAATCAGGTCACCTCAGTGGGGGCTGTCAGCAGGAGGTTGGGCAGGTAACTTCAGGCTTCTGTCTGCCAGTATATTGACTTCAGTGGCTGAATCTGGCAAAATAACTGTGTACATGGGAAGTATTGTGAGATGGACATATCTGTCATCTATGTTTGGATGATATGGTTACATATCATCTGCACTTGATATTGAATACTCCTGTCTTAGCATGCCAGAAATGTGTCTGACATCCCAGAGAAGACAGAGAAGTAAGTTGTGACATAGCCAAAGAAGCTGTCATGCTTAGGATAAGAGAAGACTGTATTAAGATCATGCAATTGAATGAATTTATTCTGTTTTATAAGTGAAATTGTGTTACTTTTGTGGGCATTGTGGGACTTCTATGAGCATTGGTTATGCTTGTTTAGATGTAAAGTTTGGTTTATTTTTCTCACTGCTGGCAGATAAACCTACTACTACACCAAGAAGGGGTTTCATAGGAAAAGGAAAAGACATTACTACGAAACATGATGAAGTGGTATGTGGAAGAAAAAACACTGCTCGCATGGAAAATGTAAGTGAAAACTTAGGGAAACTAACTTTGTGTGTAAGACTGGAATGCTGCAATTCAGCCAAAGAACTAATGCTTGTCCACCAGTGCTGCTGGGTAGGGTGCTGACTTTTATTTTTCTCCTGTCGGATGAAAGCAATGCAGTCTTGGCTTTATTGGTTATTCACATTGGCAGTTCAAGTTTTGTGGGTTTTCTGTTTAATAATAGTTTGTTATTGAGCAATTCAAGAATTTGCACAGAACTGTTTTGGCAAAACAAAACTATCAGCAAGTTTGGCACACAGGCAAATAAAACATGAAAAATATTTTTGAAAAGCATAGATGTTGTGAAACCTTTCTTCTAATTAATTTTGTCTCATAAGCCAAGTAACTTATTTTCAGTCAATTGTTTGACTTACGGCTTTTCAGTCTGTTTATCTGTAGTACATACCTTTCATTTTCTTTAAGGTAACTGGTGCAACTTCTGTAAATAAGGAAATGCTGCAAGTGCTATTTTTGCAGGATGTTAGGTAATCTCATATCAATTTGGGCAGAACTTTGAGTTCTGAGTTTAAAGCAGTGTGTTTTTTAACATAGTGACAACATTGCACAAAGTGGGTTTCACATAGGTCCAAATCTATCCTGGGTTTTTCCAAATCAAAATGAGAAATTTCTGTTTGTGCCAGCTTTTGGTGTCTGCTAGTAACAATACTTAAATTCCTATTATTTCTACTTGTAGTTCGCGCCTGAATTCCAAGTTGGGGATGGAATTGGGATGGACTTAAAGCTGTCAAATCAAGTCTTCAATGCCTTAAAACAGCATGCATACTCTGAGGAACGTCGAAGTGCAAGGCTCCATGAGAAGAAGGAGCACTCCACTGCTGTATGTTTTTTAATAAAGTCTCTCTATCTATTCCTTATCTTGTGTAATAGCTAAATACTGCTTTGGTAACTTCTTGCAACATTCCATTTTTAGTAAAACAGCTAAGCAATAGTATGTTAACATTGCTGAAGGAAATGATATCAGCCAGCTCCTACTAGAAAAAAGCTCTTTCTTTGAGCTGCATTACTGTGAGAGCCATGTTGAAGTAAGAGCAAGCAGCTACTGGCTTTTTCTCTTTGTCTTTCTAAACTTGTCTCTTAATCAGCTACAATGAATAAACTGCCTGGAAGTTATTTATAGAAACATCCAGAGGACTAACCCTCTGCAGTTGAACCATATGGCTCCAAATAATCTGTCTTCAAAACAAGTTTCAGGAAGATGAGGTGACCAACTGACCTAATAATTTAGGAATTTACTTGATAGACTGTATGGGCGAGTTTGGAGTAGGGCCTCTGGTAATTCCTGATGTGAATTTCTTCAAATTTGTGTGCTTTGCTTTGCTTTATTGTTACTTATATCAAAGGAATATAATACTTAGGATATTGTGATTCATGATTTGTAAAGACTTCTTGAAAACACTGTAGAAAGTGCTGTTGAGCCACAGTCTATATGTGCAATTAGTAAAATATTCTATGTGCTGCACAGCTGATGGGAAACTAAGAGTATTAAATCATTAAATCGGTCCTGGAGCAGATTAGCTTTGCTTCATATGTTTATTTTGGTTTGCCTTTTTTTCTCCCCTCTGTCCGTTG
The DNA here is from genome assembly GCA_013397845.1 of Melanocharis versteri. NCBI lineage: Eukaryota > Metazoa > Chordata > Aves > Passeriformes > Melanocharitidae > Melanocharis > Melanocharis versteri. Next base: position 1,505,615 of record VZTG01000673.1, on the reverse strand, counting down.
AGAGGATTTTATTAATACATTATTCTTTCCACTTAGTTGAATTCTTGTGGTATAAATGTTCTAAACTCACGGTAAAGCAAGGAATCACTTTATTGAATTCAGTATTCATGTCTTGCCTATTCATTCTATTCACCTCTTGTAGGAAAAAGCAGTGGATCCTAAAACACGTTTACTTCTGTACAAAATGGTCAATTCTGGGATGCTGGAGACCATCACAGGCTGCATCAGCACAGGAAAAGAATCTGTTGTTTTTCATGCCTATGGAGGAAAGTGAGTATATTGTTTGTTAGTGATGATAGCTTTAAATACAAGAGATGATTCAAAAAGCAGAAAACACAAAAATATTTAAACATCTGCACTTTTTTTTATTCCCAAGATTTAAAGGTTGTATTCATGTATATGCAGATAATAATAAAATCTGAAAAGATGTGCCTTAACCAACTGGGAGAGGTAACCTGTTTGATAAGCAACTTATAATCAAAATGCCAAAATCCAAACATTCATATGTAAATTTAATCATAGAATTGTTATAAACTTAAATAGGCTTCTAAATTTGATAGAAAATTAGATCCTCTCTTGTATTAAAAACTGCTGTATGTTGCAATGTATAAAAACCCAAAACTATGCATTTGCTTGTAAATATGTGAATAGTTAACTTTGTTATATATTTGTCTTTTTCCACGAGCAGTACAACTGAAGATAAAGTTATTCCTCCAGAATGTGCCATCAAAGTGTTTAAAACAACTCTTAATGAATTCAAGAACCGCGACAAATACATTAAGGATGACTACAGATTTAAAGACCGCTTCAGTAAATTGAATCCACGAAAAATTATTCGTATGTGGGCTGAGAAAGAAATGCATAACTTAACAAGGTAAAGAAAGAAAAAGGAAGTGCAGTTGCCAAATGCCTATCAGTTTCCTATTCTCTATTTAAGGAAGATACTCTATGTCTGGGTATTTGACTTTTAGGCCAAAATAATATACAACCTGGCACAGATTGAATAAGCCTCTTGTTTCTTACAGTTTTGTAAGTTGTCAGCATCTTCAGTGATTTTGCAGCAGAATTTACAGGCCCATGAAGTTAACAGGCTCTAGTTGTAAAAGTGATTAGTATTCAGTGAGCATTTTTAGAGTCACTTACGACTTTAGAATCTGAATTTTCTTGTGTAAAATACTGTGAAATATATATAATTATTCAGTTTTCAGTTCTCTCAAAGATTTTGTTTACTCTGGGTCAAGATTCTCATACAGCTCTCAGATTGCAAATGTGCAAGTGGGAACTGGAACTTCGGGAACTTTGAAGCATTTGTTCTGTTTTTCTCAATCAGTGTCTATTTTCTGATCCACAGAATGCAAAATGCAGGAATTCCTTGTCCTCAAGTGGTTATCCTTAAGAAACACGTCTTGGTTATGTCTTTCATTGGCCAGGATCAAGTCCCAGCTCCTAAACTAAAGGATGTAACACTTAGTAGTGAAGATATGAAAAAGGCCTACTATCAGACTCTTAATGTAAGATGATGCTGATTTCTCCTCCAGTTCTGTGTTGGGTTTTCTTTCAGGGGAATAACTGTAAGGACAAATCAGCACTTATTTACTTCTCAGGATGCTTACATAATTCTTAAGATACAAAGTCCAAAGTCTTATTTTGCTGCTGTTTAATGTGTGACTTAGAATCAATAAGAAATTATGCACTGAAAAGAAATATAATTAAATTTAATCTTAATCTGAGTGGAAAACATGCTGGAATTTGATGACAAACAGATGCTTAGCAGCAGAGGAATTGTGAACAAGTACTCCTCCTTTTATAGAAGCAGTATGTGGTTTAGAAAATTCTCTGAAGTCTTTCTGGGCTTACCAAACACTTAATTTACAATGCTTAAGCACTCTCCAGTGGATTGCCCGCCCCCTTTTTAGCAAACCTAGAAACTGGAAAATGAATTAGAATATTGCATGGTGGATACTTTAATTTCCTATTATCTCCTTGGTTCAAACACACACCTGCTAACTGTCCACTCACTATTACGTTATAGATATTCAAAAAACCCAACCAGGTAACCAACCCTGCAGCTGGGTAACAGGAATGGTCTAGGTCTCAAGTGAATGAGACCACAACTGTGGTTTAAGTGAATTTATGTTCTTGTTAGGATTCAGTCTCTGCAACTGTGAGACTTCCTTCTTATGTGATAGGAGTGAAAATGACGTGTATTTAGAGAACGTGTTTATCTGTCTCCCGCACTTGGACTGTTTGGCAGAGCTGACATGAGTTTACCAGAGTAACTCTTCTGACTTTGCCAAAGCTAAGCTCAGTGATAAAAAGCTTAGTTTGCTGGCAGTTTGCCAAAACTGCCATTCCTTGGATGGAAGTGTATTGAAGACTTGGGTAAAAATTATATAAATTTTGTGGGTGATTAGGGAAAGGTGGGGTTGTTTTGGTTTTGGTTTTTTTTTTTAACAGTCATGCTAGCAATATTAATTTGGAGTATAGCATACTTCATTAATTTTGTTCCTTGCAGATGATGCAGCAGTTGTATAGGGAGTGCAACCTGGTCCATGCAGATCTGAGTGAATACAACATGCTTTGGCATGATGGAAAGGTGAGTTTGTTCTTAATTTGGGGGGAAAAGGTTTAATCTACTGTGAAATATTAATACAAAGTGAATTGCTATTTCTCTGTGACTTCAGGTCTGGCTCATTGATGTCAGTCAGTCTGTGGAGCCAACGCATCCTCATGGACTTGAGTTTTTGTTCAGAGACTGTAGGAATGTTTCACAGGTAGGACTGCTTTGTCTGACAATCTGCTGTTATGCTGCATGTTTTCTAAGATATAAGGTATCTTATATGTATAGAAGATTACTGTTGCACATTTTCCATGCTAATAGTGTCCTTCTCTGAAAGTGAAAAAAATGTGGAAAAGTAAAATTATACCACTAGAATTTAAAACTTCTGTCAATTGTGTTTATCTGTGGGTTAACAAAAACATAAATGTAATTTTTGCTAAGTATTGTAACTGCTGGAAGTCAAAGGAATATTTTGTTCTGTGTAGCAAAGTGTTTAATGTGTGCTCTTTATATTGACTAGTTCTTCCAGAAAGGAGGCGTGGCAGAAGCACTTAATGAGCGTGAACTCTTCAACGCTGTCTCAGGTTTAAACATTACAGCTGACAATGAAGTAGACTTCCAAGCAGAGGTACAACTTTCTCTGTCTAGCAATTTTAATTTGGTTAGCCACAGTAGCTATTATAATACCTTAACGTTCCACATATAGTTGGTGTCACTGGTGTGAGTAAAGTTTCAGCAGTCATTCTGCATCTCTTTTTAAAACCTTGAGTATTTCAACCTAGTACAAATGTTTACAGAAACTCAGATTGACAGACCTCTCCACCCCCTTTCCTGGTACCCCTGCTCCCAAGTAGAAAAGACTTGATGTTGAATATAGTTGCTTCATTTCAGCATAAAGGCAAATCTAGTGATCTGTTTTAGTTTAAAAGCTGTTGTCTTGCCTTACATACGTTAAAGATTGTATAGCAAAAGAAAAGTTGGGTTAAAAATAATAATTATTCTTCTGCTTATTTTTCATGGTTTAGATGTTAACTTATTTGAATTTAAAGTTTAGGCTAGCATTTTTAATTCTGAAGCTTAAAATCATGCTAATGTAAATATGGACTTAGGAATCTCTGGTCACTGTTGGCTTTTAGTTTTCAGCTTTTGGCTGTAACTACTTAAGGCCTGCATCCTGATGTCAGATTTTAAAAAAACAAGTTGTCAAACATTCCTTATTTACTAATTAAAGTAAGGGCAATGTGGCGATGCTACTCTCCCTAATTACTAATGACATTGCAGGTTTATGCTAGTCCAGCATGGAGTAGGTGGGAGCTGGAAATTAGGTGACTCCTGGGGCAGGAGGTCAAAGGAATAAAGATAAAGGGAACACAGTGTCCCAGTTCCATGATCTCTGTATCACTGGAGAAAGGCACACTTCTGTACTTTGAGGAATACAGATGAAGTCTTAAGAATCATGCAGTCCTCCCTGCGACTGGTGCATTTTAGTTACATAGCTTGAAGCTGTAAAGAAGTGCTGCTTGTTTTAGTGACTGGTTGAGAACATATTTTTCAAGGTGTACCTGGCTGAATTTGAGCTGTTACATGTGACTGAATCTTTGAAATAGCAACATTGTACATTCCTGCTCTGGCCTCAAAAGCTACTTTTTAATTCTATTTAGAGGCATTCTGCTGCTGGCATGGGTTTATGATTTCAACACGGTTTTATTTTTGGCTCTCTAGATTGAAGCTTTGGAGAAGATAAATGAAGATCACGTGCAGAATCATGGAAAGAAACTGTCAACATTTTCAAGTGATGGAGACCCACCTATATTTGATGAATAGCACTGAGTTTATAGCTGCTAACGAAACAAAACACAAATTTACTGCTTCTAACTATGTTGGTGCAGTGGTAAATGTCAACTGCCAATGTCGAGAGAGTGGTTGGCTGGGAATACCAAAATGGAAAACACAGCAAGCATATGGTGATGCCTCAGTGGTTTGCTTTTTTTTTAACCTGTCCCACACATCAGGCTGGCACTGTGAGAATGTACTGTCACTACCACTTTGAACAGACTGACAACTTCACCAATTGCCCAGTTACATTAGACTAATGTAGCTCAGGTGGTCATATTTTGCATGATTCAGAGCTTACATGTCTTTGAGTCTAAAAAAAAATTTAAAAATCATCTATATTGTCCAAATTATTTAGGGGGAAAGCACAGTAGAAGAGTCCCTCTCTTTTTTCCTAATGCAACTTGAAAAACCAATTAAACACTGTGTATGGACACAATGTCTTTCATTCACCTCCACCAAGGGCAAAATGAAAAGGCAACCTGTGCACTGCAATCGTATGAAAATGTTAATTTAGCAAAGTAATGTATTTATAGATGCAGAAGTCTGGACTTTTTCATTTGAAGTACAGGGAATGTGGCTCTAATTATCTCTGTAAATACTATTGGGTATTACATGGGAAACAGATTTGAATCCAACCAGCAGAGGACTTCCTTGTGACATGCCAGGAATTCCTGAGTCAGCAATGTATAATAAAGAGTCAGTTCAGGTAGCTTCACTCTTTATATACAAATGGTTCCAAGAACTTGGTGGAAGCCAAAAATAAAACTTTATAATAATCCTGTCTCTACCTAGAATGTCAGTTTGGAGCATCAAATATTCTTGCCCTAAAGATAATCATAGACAAATCTGTGTATTCTTTTCACACCTGTAAGCAAAAAAGCTTCGTTTAGAAATAATGATGACTGATATTGGTTTCCACAGTCTATTTTATGCTTTTATTCTTATTGTCAGTCTTTTTTTTTTTTTTTCCCAGCAACTTCTAAAAATCTAGTGATGTTTCTCTCCAAAACAACACATTTAAAGGTGAACTGATGTGGTGGGATAGTTTGGAATTAAGAAATTCTAATCAACTTCTTTTTAACTGATTTCTGGTTTCTAGTTTCTGATGCTGCTCTCTATCAAGCAGAATATAGTGATGCTACATGTGACCTTCTCACAGTGTGCTGTGAAAGTGACTTTTTAATCTCTTTTTGTTGGAAAACTGGTGGTGAAGTAAAATCTTAAGATCTTGTGGTGGTATTTTTGCATGGTTTTTTGCATCACAGAGGCCTTCATTGATCTTCAGTGCTTCACGAGAGCAATCTTAGGGTAGGACTACACTAATTCCTTACAACAACAGAGGAATGACTGTCTGGGTGGGTACTACATGAACAGTAAACAACCTTGGTTTTGCCAGTTTCATCCCAACACGTGGGTCCTCTTCTTTTTTCTAAATCAGATAAGTATCTTGCATTTACCCCTTATTTTTGAAATAAAGGAACTTGTATCTTTTGGATACTTAAGTCCTTTCCGAATTTCTCAGTGAAACAGTTTCACAGAATAATGGTATCAGGGAAGGACCAGACTAGGTACTGCAAGGGAAGTGCTGCAGTTAGCTAACCTCTTCAGGAAGACTACAAGCTGCTGTTGTCAAAGATAACCAGATCTCCTTCAGAGGAGAAGGCTTTTTTTAAAAAAAAAGATAGTCCTATTCTAGGCTTATAACTAGTTTTAATACTCTTAACATTTCTTGGAGGGAAAAAAATCTCAGAACAGTTGCTAATACCTTAAAATGTTCTTGTATAAGGAAGATTCTGATCGCTACAGCTATTTGTGTCAAGTGAGAGGAAGAAAGCAGAAATAACAGGAAGCGAGGGGAGGGTGTTTTTTGAGCTACTATTTGAAATAGGCCCCTGCTTATATCTCTGTGCTTGGACTGAAGCCTTAGTTGTTACTCTAATTTTTAATTTTTTGCTAAAATCTGTCTAGCACAGGCTTAAAAAACTAAACATGCCCCAAATAAAGGAATCAATTTTCCTTGAGTCTAATTTAAAGCTATTGGGCCCAAATATATTATATGTTATAGATTAATTATATATTATATATTTTCACTTCCAGCAGTAAAATTGGCTCAGGAATTTATTTTGAGATTTTAAGACAAGATACCTGGGCATATTTTCAAGTAGCTGAAAACAAGAATTTGCTAAAAGAAGGATTTTCCTGGACTCCTTTGAAATAAAAGGTTCCAGGATTATTATTGGGCAAATAGAATCTTAGTTTTGGAATTGGCCATTAAGATTTATTTCTATCACAAGAGTTTCAAGTTGTATGTTTATTTACTTGTCTGCTGCTTTCCCCTCAAAGATACTTCAGTTTCTCTTGTAATTGTAGGAAGTGCACGCTGTTCTTTAGAGAAGTAGGAGAAGGGTAAATGTCAGTAGAATTTCTTAATTTTTCACCCTGGATTAACTAAACTTCTGGCTAACAAGCGATGAATTTTGTTACTTTGTAAAAAATTATAAACTTTAAGGTACCTTAAATGCTTTGGAAATCCTTGTCATCTCCAGTTAACAATTGTTTGATGATGCAGGAGGGTTCTGCAGAACAAGGAGCTTGTAATTCTTAGTTGTGACTTTAGTATCTCGAGTCTGACGTGAAATTATTGCAGGTGGACTAACTGGGCCACAAGTCATCCAACAGTTGTTTGCGTGATACTGGTACTTAAATTTCTATTTCTCCCATACTAGGATGTGCTACTGTTTTAATCTGAAATTTTAAAATTGTTATGATATTAGTCTTTTTTTCCCTCTCTTTTAAAATTTTGCTTTCTAAACCAATAAGCAAATACATAATTGATATTCTCACACAATTTCTAGGTTGTAATGTAGGGCTTACAGCGAGTGAGCTAAGGCATTAGCCAGTGCATAGACAAAAAAAATCCCATTGCTGTTTTGTTGCCCAAACTAAAATATATGCTCAGCATAAATGCTGAATACCAAGCCAGGCTTTAACTTCAATAATGCTTTATTAATTTTGTTCCTGAAATAAGGGCTATTTTCAGTGTTTAATTCCCCTTTCTGAGCTATCTTACAACAATTCACTAAAAAGCAGTTTCCTGCCAAGGAGCAGAATCAATAGTGACAGTGATGATGCAGTAATTGTGGACAAATAAAGGCAGGGCTTGGAAGCAGTTGTTTCCTTTTCTCCACATAAAAGTTTTGGGTTTGTTTTTGTTAGTTTGGTTGGTTTTAAAATCACTATGAAAAGTTGGGCCAAAAGCCCCATCCTGCTGCTGCGGCCTCTGCACTTGGTTTAGAAAAACAGTGTTTTTGCTTGCCTAATTATTGTTTTAAAGTCCACCAGCTTTGCTTTTAAAAGCAGGATAAATCCTCCCAGCTAGAGGGGTGCCCTGATAAGTGACACTGGTTAGAGTCGGAGCTTACTCTGGCACCTTAATTCCTTTATATCCCTTTGTATGTTCACTCCTAAATATTTGCATTGTGGTACCCTATTGTAACTCTATGCTCATTCCACGTGTTTCTATTTTTACCACCTTGCCAGCATTCACACCTTTCCTGAAGCAACTTTTGCATCTTCTTTTCGTTTGTTAAGCTCGCTGATACATTTCATATATTGGTGTTCAGAACTGCTGGACACATTGCTATTCCCAGTCTCTCCAGGCGTTCGTTCGGGATCCGGCCTGTTGTAAGCGCAGGGTCTCTCGCCCACCGCTCCATTGTCTTTGAAACGCGATACAGCGAGCAGAAGACGGAGAAGACGTCGGTTTCCTCAGAAAAGAAAATTTNGGAGGAGAAGGCGAGGGGCGAGCGAGGGGCGGCGCGGAGGGCGGCGGCTGCTACCTGGCGCTGTGCGCGCGGCCCGTGCACTTCGAGAAGGCGAACCCCGTGAACTGCGTGTTCTTCGACGAGGCCAACAAGCAGGTGGGGGCGGCGGGGGGGCCCTGCCGCGGGCCGGGGCCGCGGATCCGGGCCTGCGGGCTCCGCCCGGCCCGCTGCTGCTCGCCGGCTTGCCTTTGGCTCCCTGCCCGGTTTTGGTTTCCTCCCCTCCCCTCCCTGAGCCTGGCTGTTCCCTTTCCGGACCTGGCATCGTGCTGGAG
>VZTG01000673.1:1453062-1497087 GCA_013397845.1 Melanocharis versteri | reverse complement strand
TTTAAAACCTTTCGGGTTAAAGCGGAGCGGCACAACTCAGCAGAGGAGCGGTAGAAGTCGGAGCACGGGGCAGCTGCAGCCGGCCGTCTCTCCGGGCACGGCCCGGCCGGCAGCCCGTTCNCGCTCGCCGGCTTGCCTTTGGCTCCCTGCCCGGTTTTGGTTTCCTCCCCTCCCCTCCCTGAGCCTGGCTGTTCCCTTTCAGGACCTGTCATCGTGCTGNCGGTCCCGGAGCCCGGTCCCGGAGGCCTCTCCCGGGCCGCTGCGCCTTTAAGGCGGGAGCGCCGCCTCGCGCGCGGGGGAGTGTAAACAGGAAGCGGCCGCCGGGGCGGGGNATTTTTTTTTTTTCCTTTACCGATTTATTAGTTTGGATTTCACCTGCCTTACTCTCACTGCCGTAAGGTTTTTTTTGGAATTCGTCAGTCAGCACTTCTCCTTTCTGTTCCAAGTGTCCCCACATGACTGGCAAACTTTGTCACTTTGCTGTTAGCTTAATTTCCCTGATTTTTCACACCCCTTTCAATTCCTGAAATTCAATATATTAATTAAACAATGAATAATTATAGCTTTTCTTGTGGCACAGACCCAGGTGGCCATTTCTTGGCTTTAGTGCTTTTAAGCATGTTCTTAATATCCGTATGGGCTCCTGGGAGTTCAGCTTAGTATAGCTAAAAGATCCACAGGCTGTCATGAGGCTTATACAGATGTGGATGCATTCCGCTGTCTAATTCCTGTAAGCATTCTTTGACCTCAGCATTCATGGAGCTGGAACCTTCAAGCTTTCTTCCCCATATAGCTGCCATGTGTGGACATGATCAGTAGCGTGTTTGGAGAGGGAGCAGTGTTTCTGGGGTGTGTTTCTTGCTGTTGCACTCTGTTCAGAATGATTACAGAATCATTTAGGTTGGAAAAAGTCTTTGACATCCCTGAGTCCAACCTTTGACCGAACACCACGTTGTCAACTAGACGAGGGCACTGAGTGCCACATCCAGACTTTCCTTAAACACCTCCAGGTGTGGTAACTCCACTGCCTCCCTGGGCAGCCCATTCCAGTGTCTAATCACCCTTTCAGAAAAGAAATTCTACCCAATGTCCAACCTAAACCTCCCCTGGTGCAACTTAAGGCTATATCCTCTGGTTCTGTCGCTGGTTGTCAGGAGGAGAGGCCGACCCCCAGCTGGCTACAGCCTCCTTTCAGGTGGTAATAGAGAGCGATAAGGTCACACCCCTGAGCCTCCTTTTCTCCAGGCTAAACAACCCCAGCCCCCTCAGCTGCTCCTCATGGGACATGTGCTCCAGACCCATCACCAGCTCTGTTGCCCTTCTCTGGACATGCTCCAATACGTCAGTATCCTTCCTGAATTGAGGGGCCCTGAACTGGACACAGCACCTGAGGTGTGGCCTCACCAGGGCTGAGTACAGAGGCACAGTCTGGTCCTGCTGGCCACACTATTGCTGATAAGGGCCGGGGTGCCATTGGTTTCTTGGCCATCTGGGCATGCACTGGCTCTTGTTCAGCTGCTGTCAACCAGCACCCCCAGGTCCTTTTCCAGTGGGCTGCTTTCCAGATATTTCTTCTTATAAACTATTATCTTTTACTTATATTTTGAAGACCAGTTGAAGTACCCTGCCAGGAGACACTGTGTCATAGTGTGGATGTGATATAACTACGTAGAAACTGGTTGTTGAGAGCTTACTTGAAAGATTCATATTTTCCAGTGTATATTTTTTCTCTGTGTTTTCTTGTTATCTAAAATAGTTTGATTTCCAGTGTGTCTCTGAATCATTTGTAACAAGCATTTCAATGACAGTTTCCCATGTGAGAGACTTGTCTGTGCAATCTTCTCATCTTGCTGAGATTAACAGAGTGTTGCCTTCATTTTCTATCTACAACGTACTAAAAATAGTTAAACTGAGTATTTGTCATTCTGGTAAGGCTGTGGACTTGCTTGCAATTTATAATCTTGACCCCTGTATTTCCTGCCTGAGCATAGCAGACTGGCAGCATGGCTGATAGTACAGAACAATGTCCCTGTTACCCTGTTACCTGATCTGTGCTCCTCATGCTGCTGCGCATACAACAAGTACTAATAAGGCATTTGCCTGACTTTCTTTTTCTAAGCTAAGTAAAGTTTGTAGCAACATGACTTTTTATTTTCTGGTTATCTTATTCCAGCTCAATATATGTCATATCTCTAGCAGGTTTTGTACATGTATATGTGAAGTTGGGATAAAGGAACTCTCAGTTGCTAGGGCATGTTGGCTGAAACTCCTTAGGTACATGAAAATCTACAGGTTACTATTATACTATTCCTATTTAATAACACATTCTAACAGGATCAAGCTTCTGGGTCATTGAGTTACATCTCTTCCCAATCCCCAAGCTGAGTTCCTTTTTGTTTTAAACAATACCCTGATGTCTCAGATACTTTTACTAGTACCTGACTTAGGAAAATATAAATGTGAAAGAAACAAGACCAAGATAAAAGCTTATAAAGATTTTTACTGATTTAACTTGCTCAGTAATTCAGAATATGCCTACAAGACTGTTGCAGTACCATGCAATCTGACAACTCTTAAGTAAACTTGGAATTCAGATTATCTCAGTGTGAACTGGCAGATCTGCAGAAGAACAAAAATTGTGTGTAGTAAAAAAAATAAAAGGTGTGGCTTATAGAAGAGGCAGCACATGAAGGTTATGACTTTTAAAGAGTTATGTTCAAAACTGTTTTTGTAGGTTTTTGCTGTTCGATCTGGTGGAGCTACAGGAGTTGTTGTTAAAGGTTTGGAGGATAGAAATCCCATTTCCTTCAGGTAAGTCATGTTTATCTTGGGATAGAATGATGCAATCTTCAAATTATGTGGTGCTTAGTCCTGATCCACTGTGATTCAGGCATAAAACTTATAAATAGTTGTGATCGTATTTTGATTTGTTCTTAGATATAATCTTGCAATTAAGAGGATATGCTTTTCCTTCCTTGTAGTCTTTTGGGGGGAAAAAGTAATTAGGCTGTGGCTTCTTTTTTTTAAACAACACTCTTTTATTAAAACATGCTATACATACGAGAGAGTGATTCCTGCAGCAGCAATGACTTATCCAAGGATCCAGTTTAGCAAGTTATGCCTGTGGTTCAATGCCCAAACCTAGATGCAGGTTTCTCATGTTCTGTTCCATGTTTAATCTAAATTGGCTTCTTCTATGTCTTCCATTTCTTGTGGAAACATTTTTGCGGAATTTGACAATGGTAAACTATTTTATATATGCCTTTGTTAAGAGTGATGGCTCTTTGTACTCTGCTCTTCATTTGTAAGGAAGTATTCTTTTACTCCATAATAATCCAGATATGGATGAAGCAATTTGTAATCAAGATGTGTTTACTGTGATCTCTTGGGTATTGCATAGGGCCTGTCCTGAAAGTTGCTGGGTTTATTTTACTTTTTTATTTGATTACACTTGTCAATCCTGAAGGAGCTGAAAATACTTAGTAAACTTCATGATGTTCCACTGTTTTCATACTTGACTGTCTCACTCTCTCTTTGGCTCAACTTAATAACATGTGCTGGAGGAACTATATACCTTATTAATGCCAATTGTGCTGATGCTTGTTTGGTAAGAATACCTTTTTTATTTATTTTAATGGTGTGAAAACAGCCTCACTCTCCTTTTAACATCAAAAGTTGTTCTAGAGTCTGTGTCCAAATGGGAAAGCAAGGAAGTTTGTGTCGACTAGCAGTGGTTCTGGAAGTAACAGAGAAGATTACAGGATGCTGGTGTCACAGAACTGAGAATGCAGGTCTGGATAGTCCCAGAAGTCTTCCAGTTCCACATCACAGGCTAACAGAGCTGAGCATTTGCAGTGATTTCGGGTGCTAATTTGTGTGACCTTAGCCATCATGCTGTAACTGATGTGTTCAGGAGTTCTGAAGAGTGAGCTGCCATTTTCTTTCAGTCTGGGTTTTGAATACATTACTGTCAGGCAAGAATAATAATCTGTATTCAAAAGTATTTGCATTACACTTCTTTTTCTCTGTCATTGTCTTTTTTGAGGGTATATTCTTTAAGAAACTATTTTAGATGATGTTTCCATGACTTCTGTTTCTTTCTTTATAGGATGGAGGACAAAGGGGAAGTGAAGTGCATCAAATTTTCCTTGGGGAACAAGATCCTGGCTGTGCAGAGAACTTTGAAGAGTGTGGTAAGAAACCTACACCCTGCAGCTAGGGAATTGGAGCTGGAAATCCTCTACTTCCAGAGTAAAATTCTTTGAGACAAATATTCAAGAAGTCTGTTGGCTAACAACAGCTGTAGTGAAAATTCCTCCATCATCCTGAGAGGCTGGACAGGCAGCATTGTTGTCTTGCTAGTATCATCATTTAAAGAAAAAGTGTAAGGGGGAGCCAACTCTGGCAAGGATGAGGTGGAATATAAGTCAAGTTTTTCGTCTATATATATCTCATCTAAAACAAATTGATGAAATATTATCTGTTCTTTGGTATCTATGTATGTATCTTGTCTGTGCTTCATAATTGCTAACACACTTAATGGGTGTTTTTGCAGGATTTTTTGAATTTTATTCCAGATAGCCCTCAGCTAGAATATACACAGGAATGTAAGGTGAGTTAAATGTCCCAAGCTTATATGCTGAAGTGAAACTCTGATGTTAGTTAGGCTGGTGACCTCTACTTTTCAAGAGAACTAACTGAGGTACCTTTCAGAACACTGACATCAAGGAAATGAGATACGTAGTTACTACTGTCTATTGAAATTGAGGTGAACAAACGGGTATTAACAATACCATAAAAAACTTCCCGGTCTTGTGAATGTAATTGTTTCCTAGAGGGAGCAGAAATGCTGTGGAGGCAGCAAATGCCAAGGTTTGGTTAGGAGAAGAGACAAAGTGCTGATGATACAGAAACAGTGAACAGTGATTATATTAGTGCCAGAAATGTTAATGTGGATGTTTTATCCTAATGTCACTAATCAGTAGTAGTAAGCTATTACTAGTTTTCATACTATGTTTGCTATTTTTTAACAATCCTTCTAATTTTTGATGATTATTGACCAGAAACAAGTACCATTGTCATTGTTTGGTATTTTCCAACTTTTAACTAAAACAAATTACATTTTTGGGTAATGGAATGCTAAAGTAAATTTTTATACATCTGATTTGCACAGATCCCTTTATCCCTGTAGTCTTTAAAACTGAAGCACTGTCTGCTTCATTATTTAGGATTATGAGTTTAAGTGAACCATTCTAGCAAAACCTTTATGGTAATGAAACTTCTGAGTGTGACAGTAGTAGATTCTGAGTGAAGTCATGGCAAATTTTTCCACTTAGTTTTTAGTTTCTCTCAACATCTCTTCCTGCTTTTCATGTCAGGAACTGGTTGAATTGGCAGTAGAGTTTGAAACAGAGGAACCTAGTTTTATCAAGGGTGAAAATAAAATTTGATGGCAGAATGTAAGATTTATAAGTTTATTATACAAAAAATCCAGGTCATACAGTAATTGTGTTCATATGTAGTTTTGGAATGCTTCATAAAAGTGACTGATGCATGCTGGGTGTCTGGTTGACCAAAAATATTAACTCCAGAGACTGGATACCTAAATTGCCTTTGGTCTTGTGTTCTTCATTCAGTAATATTAGCTTATTTGAATAGTTAATTTTTCCGAGTAAAAGAATGTTTGTTTGCTTGTTTGTTAAAAGACAAAGAATGCCAATATTCTAGGATTCTGCTGGACAAGTTCTACAGAAATTGTCTTCATCACAGATCAAGGAATTGAATTCTACCAGGTAATACAAATAACTCCCGTAGGACATGCTTAGAGATTTGAAAATGTAAATTTGTAACAACATATTTGAATTCTTTTCTTGTCTCTGTAATTGAAAAAGTGTACTGCTAAAAAAACAATTTCTGCCATTTGGTTTGCAGACTACAATTTTAAATTTTTTTTAAGAAGAATACATTTTTAGGGCAGAGTAAATTTATCATTTATAGGTTTTAAGACCTTGTATAAAGGAGTACTCAACTAAGCCTTGGGAACTCTAGATTAAGAGATGCTCTTGGCTTGTATGGAAATGAGTATTTAAATCTAACGTGAAATACCGCTTCATGCAAAACAAATCAGCATTGTGGAAGATGTGTAACTGCTGAAAAGGTGGGAAAGAACAAATAATTGACTAGCTAGTACCCTTCTGCAAATTGCAGCTTTCTCCCGTGTTGACCTCATTGAGTTCCTCTCTGTAATGCGTCATTTCCTTAGCATGTGTTTTTAAAGATGTCTAATGAATAAATAACCCTTTCTAACATTCATGATGAGGGATATTTAAATACTTCCTAAAAAAGAAGTTGTACACTTCCCAATAGTTTCAGTCCTGGCGCTAAGACACAATGTTTCTCATAATTACTTGTACTAGTAACAAGTACTAAAGAAAGTAACTGAAAAAGCAGCACTTTTTCCTGTTGATTGAGGGGGAAAATATGTCTTTAGCACCTGAAAGGATTATGAATGTCAACCCTGCAGGTGAAAGGACCAAATCAAAGAAGTGTCTTTTTAAAGAGAGGATATTTAAGCCCTTAAAATGAAGAGAATTTATTTAAATACTTAGTTCCCAAAATATAAAAGATTAAGGAAGCTGGGAAGTGAAGGCAGCAAGAATATTGTAAGAAGAACTTTTTAATAAAACTTCACTAGTTGTATCAAGCTAGATGTTTTCTCCATTATGCACAGAATTTATACCCAGATCTGGATGAGTGGGAAAAAATAGCGCCTTTGAGCTCGTTAGGATTTGATGTGTATTATTTCCTTAGCTACAGTAAAGTGGGGCCTAAGCTGTAATTGTCAGGTTTCTGATTTTTAATTCTAGCATGGTAAATGTCTTTACACTAAACTGTTTCTCGCTTAACATTCCTTGCTCCTGTGCATTACCATTTATGCAGTTGGAATCGTGGTGGTAATATAATTCTAATATTCTGTGTTTCCAGGTATTGCCAGAGAAACGAAGTTTAAAGCTTCTGAAGAATCAGAGTATTAATGTCAATTGGTACATGTATTGTCCAGAGAGCTCTGTTATCCTTCTTTCAACCACTGTCCTTGGCAATGTCCTGCAGCCATTCTATTTCAAGGTAAAGGGATATGTTCCAAACTTGTCATTCTCATTTTTTCCTAAATTGCTTCTTCATCCAAATATTCTATTGCTTGAATTTCTTCCAAGAGGTGCATGTGTTCACATCCATGTATGGCAATAAGCAAATCTATAAGGTAGTTCCTAGCTGATGGCTTAAAATTAGGTAATTCACTCTTCCTTACATGCTCTTTGAGAAGAGGTATGTCCAGACAAGGCTGCACAGTTGACCTTGAGAAAGGAAAGGAAAAATTGGTGGTGACTAAATATTTTACAACTTAAATGTCTTTAAAGATATTTTTTTTCACTTAAATAGGTATTTATGATTTACTTTTAATATGAACATTTGCTCTCTGTAGTATGATAAAGAAAAAATAAGGGCCTTTCTCTTGTGATTATAATTATAACCTTCCAAATATGATTGGATGAAAAAGAGATAGCACTTAAGAAACAACTGTTGTCCCAAACAAGAGACGGCTTTGTCTACAGTAGTTATTTTTTCTGATGTTCTTCCCTGTGGGCAACACTTACTGTTGCTGGGAAAATATTTTTCTTTTTATCTTGGAAAAAGTGTGTTGTGAAAACTAGAATCTGCTTTAAGTTGATGATGCAGTCAGGTGATTTTAAAAATGAGGAAAAGAACTACAGCATTTGTCTTGCTCCTATCAATGGGTTAGGAAGATTCCTGTGACAGTTTAAGGGAAGAGATTAAAAATCAGCTTATTCACATGGGTTTCCTGGTTTGTGTTAATCTTGTGTAGGGTCTATACTGCATCCTGAAATGATGTTCCCTTAGGTGGCTGGGAGGAACCCACTAGCCTCCCACAGTTTTCTTTTTAATAACTTAGGTTATGGTTTCCCCTCCTTCACATTTTCTGTCAAGTTGTAGCTTGAAGCTAAATAATTTTTATCTTGTGTTCACAAGGTAATATTTAAAGATCTCCTGAGAAAGGTCCTGTACTAAAATAATATTTGAAAATAGAGATCTAGCAAAGGAAATAATTCTGTAGTATTCACACTTCACACTCAAGAATGAATCAGTAAGACGGGGAAGTGAACTTCAGTAGAAGCTTTGGAAACTGTGAAGACTTGCTTAAATATAAATTCCATAGGAAAGAGGAAGAGGAGAGAGGAAGCCTTGGGCAGGAGAAGGGATATGCTGTAAGTGTAAGGCAGGAACTAAAGGAGCCTGTGACTGGTAGGGGGTAGTGATATTTTCTCCTTCCCAGGAAGCAGTTATTTAAGAGCTGGAGTGTATACTTTTCTGGAAGAGGGAAAGTAAGTTATGAGAACTGCTGTTTGAGGTCTCCAGACCAATTGTACATGGGATTTGCATACAAATTTATCCTGACTTGATTGAAATATAAGTATTTTTGTAGCTGAAGTTATAAAATCAAGACGATAAAACTTATGAAGTTACAGAAGCGTGTGTTAAGAATCATTTGGGGCTTTTTTAGGAAAGAAAGTGCGAAACCCTTTCTTTTGGCCTATGGCCGCCCTTCGCCTCGTGGGGGCGCTGGTGATACATCGTTTGGGGAACGGCAGCTCGGCCCTTTCTGGTTCAGGTCGTGACAGTTCTTGTTTCGTTGTTTAACAGAGCGGGACCATGTCAAAACTATCAAAATTTGAGATTGAGTTACCTGCAGCACCCAAGTCATCCAAGATCAGCCTTTCTGAAAGAGATATTGCTATGGCTACAATGTACGTATCTCGCTCAGCAGGTCCTTCTTGGGAAGGTGGGACAGTTTGGGAATGCTGGGAGAAGACAAGGACATTACAATGGTGGCACTTGTTTCTTGTTTTAGCAGTGCTATTGCTTTAAAGCACTTCAGTTACTGCCTTGAACAAAGCATCTAAACAACCCTCTTGGGGCAAGGTGGGGAGGGGAAGCAAATGGAGAAGTCTTACATGAAATTGTTCTTGATTACCACGGAAGTTTGGAGAATGTTTCATTTTTTACTTGATATTTTGATAGAGGAATCGTTCAGATGCCTAACTTGCATGAGTATAGGCCATGCATTGTGATTTATCAAGTACTGTTTAATCTTTCACTTTTAATTAAATGATTACCTGACTTAGGTAATGTCATCTCCTCTTTTGGGATAAAATGTTTGACTCTAAGAGACTGGTAGAGCTCTTAATTGAAAATAATGCTTTAATCCTGTTGTCTTGTTAGATACGGGCAGCTTTATGTTCTCTATTTGAGACATCACTCAAGGACTTCCAACAGTACAGGAGCAGAAGTCGTGCTCTATCACTTACCCAGGTAAGAGCAGAATGAAGAACGTTAGTGGCAGTTCACATCTGTGTCAGTGTTGGGGTTTAACCCCAACTGGCAACTAAGTACCACCAGCAGCTCCCCCAAACCCCTGGTGGGAGGGGCAGGAGAATCAGAAAAAGGTAAAACTCACAGGTTGAGATAAGAACAATAATAATAAGTATATATATAATTTATTTCACTTTAATAAGTGAAATAAAGTGAAAACTAGTAGTAATAATGAAAAGGGTGTGAAGGAGGGAATAAAACCCATGAAAAGCAAGTGACACAATAACAATTGCTCACCACCCAGCCTGTCCCTAAGCACTGATCTGTGCCTCCTGGCCAACTTCCCCCAGTTTATATACCGAGCATGATGTCCTAGGGTATGGAATATCCCTTTGGCCAGTTCAGGTCTGCTGTCCTGGCCCTGCTCCCTCCCAGCTTTTTGCACACCTGCTCGCTGGCAGAGCATGGGAAACCAAAAAGTCCTTGACTTGGAGTAAGCACTGTTTAGCAACAACTAAAACATCAGTGCCTTATCAGTGTTAGTCTCATACTAAATCCAAAATACAGCACTGTACCAGCTCCTAGGAAGAAAATAAACTGAGTGCCAGCAAAACCCGGACAAAAAGACATCTTTTATAGTCTAAACAGGCTTGTTGACCAGTTTTCATTTCTCTTTGTTTCCACAGAGAGGGCTCCTGTAAGAAGACACACATTTTAAAGCTGAACAGAACTGGGAAGTTTGCACTGAATGTAGTGGATAACTTGGTGGTAGTACATCATCAGGATACTGAGGTCTGATTTATTTATATTATGTTGTGCAGTAACTTTGAGAAGTTATGGACAGGTTTTAGTAACCTAATAATTTAATTTAGAAATTATTTTTCTTTGGGCTTAGCTTGGCCAAAAGCCAGAGTATTTGCAGGAACAAAACCATAACATTGTAAGAGATTGAAATTTATCCTTTTATCTTGATGGACTAACATATAATCAGGGCTGTTGGTAATGCCTGCTTTTTTCCTACACTGTTTTTGCTTCTTGTCAGTCTCTTGTGATGCTTTGCTGCTGCACTGTGTAGGCTTTTAAGGCATTATACAAAGAGGTAGAGTTGAATTGGATACTAAATTATTAATCCTGGGAAACTTCTTGTATCAGAAACATTTGAATGATAATGTTTCTATGACACAAACTTATGCTCCTTTAGTTTGGAGGCCTGGATCTGTAAAAATTTGTATGAACACAAATCCTGTACGTCCAGTAGCATAGGTAAAACTTCCTTGTCTGTAGTCCCGGTAGCAAGGCTTGGTCAGTGGTTAGGCTAAAGTGGTACTTTGCTCTTAACTTGGGAAAAAGCTTGGACTTCTTTTATTATCTTCTTTTGGACAACTTCAAGAACTGCTGGGGCATGTTACCTCCTTAGGAGGATTAGTTGATGTTTCAGTTATATTTCATGCTAATCCTATGCATTAGCATTTAACCCAGAACACTTCCTCCCCAGTGTTTTGGTCGAGCTATAAACATGACTATAGAAACACAGAAAACATTACTCACTTTGCCTTTGGGAGACACCAGTAATTGAAGTTTCACTTGCACTGAAAGGAAAGCTGCTTTCCCTGGTGGTCCATACTGGGCAGAAATGTTAGTGGCTTGAGTTGAACAAGACTGAATGGTAGAAGTGTGAGGATATCAGAGGCAGATAGTTTTCCTCAGAGCCCCATTGCTGAAAGGGTTCAGTGCCAGGTTGGATGGGGCCTTGAGCAGCCTGATCAGTGAAAAATGTCATCAGCCCCAGTACATCCCTTCCAACCCCAACCATTCCATGATTCTAACAGAGAATACAAGATGGAAATGTGAAAAGCAGACAGTGCATGTAAATGGGTGGTGATTCACATTCGTGAATACTAATTTCCTCTTTTTAATTGCAGACTTCAGTTATATTTGATATCAAGCTAAAAGGAGACTTCGATGGGTCCACAACCATCCATCAGTTTGTACTTCCACCTCGATCAATACAACCCTATCAAATACCTGCAGCAGGTAGAACCACTACATAATGAATAACCTAACACTTAGCAAGAGTGCTTAAATGTAACAGGTCACATGCAGGACTGCTTTAGGAGGCTGGTTACTAACACTTCAGTTATATGTATTTGAGAGGGTGAGGAAGGAAGAAGGTAAGAAGCAATTGAGCAGAAGTTGGTGTTCCAAATGTGTGCCAGCTACAGAAGAGTTGCTGTTTAAGGTGCATGCTTCCTATAGTACTTTGCTTTTACACTTCGAAAGCGTTTGGTTTGGAGAGTTTTTTGGCCGTGGCTCTCAAAGCTTGTGGGTGCTCAAAAGCACTTCATGCTTTTCTGGCTCAAGTCAGGACTATGTGACTTAGGAAGTTAGATGCTGAAAGACAATACAAGCTCAGAATCAAGTTTGGAACCAGTTTAGAAGTAATGCTACAATTGATGTTAGGACTTAAATGCTTAGATTCTTCTTGGATTACCTATTTCCAGTCCTAGAAGTGTGACAGGTGGTTACCCTTAAGCTGGGAGTATAGAAATAGCCTGAGCATAGTTTCACGAGCAGGTGATAAAGCAGCAAGGTGCTCTTTGTAGAAGAGAAAGATGCTTCTATACAAAAAGATTGCCCATTAAAAGCTCCACTATCTGATAGCAAGTATGATAAATCTGCAGATGGAGATTTGTATGAAACAAAGGTTAGGATCAGAATGTACAAACCACTCTTCCTTTTAAAGAGTATACATTTAAATATAGCAAATGGAGTCTGTGCATTTAGAATTACAGTACTAGAGCTGGAATATTTACGCATGAATTATTTCACTTGGCTGAAAAACAAGAGTCATGTTTTGAAGGATTAATTTGCCTTCTCAGTGTCAGATTTTCTTTGTAGATCTGGCTACACAAATGGATCTTTCTTTTTGACTGCATGCTACAGTGTTACAATCCATACTTGCCTTTTCAGTATAAAATTGTAGTTGGTACGGGAGAGCTGCCAGAGTACTACTGTTCTTCACCTGATGTTATTTTTTCTGCAGGCCCAGCTTCTGTGACAAGTCAGGCTCCTGTTCAATGTAAACTCTGTATCCTTTAAATCCTCTCAAAAAGTAAGAACCTCATTCTATGTATCAAGCATGGAAGAAGGTAGCATTTGTTACCTTGACTCCTTAACAGAGCGGTTTTAGCTGATTATGCACATGTACTTCAAGACAAAATAATACACTTCGTAATAGCCTCATAATGCTTTCACAGGGATGTAAATACTGAAGTCTAGTAGAATACTACATTTCCTGATTATTTGAGACACGTGTACGAAATTATTGAATAGGTACACCATAAAATTGAAGATAAAATTCCAAGAACATGGTTCAAAACCTCAGAAGTGACAGTAAATGAAAGTATGTTAATGGGATCTGCTTCTCTACAGTAGTGTGAATTCAGGAGAAACAGTTTAGAATCAATGTGAATAGGGATGTTAAAACCTTAACATTTAGATTCGTCTTCCTGGATTGTCTTTCAACCTGATATTATCATCAGTGCAAGTGAAGGTAAGTGGTGAGCTCATGGACTCTACAGTATTCATTATCAGGGTGGCTAGTTTACACTTTCAGTGCACAAAGCAGCTTAAAACATTAAGTGACTTACTGGTTACATCTGCTGAGTTGATTGCTCTTGGTAATGATAACTGCGGATGACACTCTCTCTACTACAAGTTTTCAAGTGTAATGCTGCTCTAAAATACGGGCTTAGAAAGGCAAATAAACAATCTAGATGTGTTTTCATTTAAGGGTGGAAAAGTTGTATGTCTAGGCTATACTGTACAAGGCAATTCACTTTGTTTACTCCTTCAAATCAAGGTTACCTCTGGAGTCTTCAGGTGAAACTTGAACCTGTAGTTAACCTCTTGCTCGACAAAGGAAAACTAATGGATTTCCTTCTCCAAAGAAAAGAATGCAAAATGGTTATCCTGTCTGTATGCTCCCAAAGTAAGTTCAAGTGTGTTGACTGTATCTTGAAAGTACAGTACTGCTTATTCACAAATACTCACCCAAGTTAGCTAAGCTGTTCTTAGATTTGAGATCACCTCTGAAGCTACCTTGGTAGGATGTCATTTGTCTTACCCTCAGTCACTATTCTAAAGGAATTTAACAGCATGAAAAAATTCAACTTCTCCCCTCACTTCAATTCAAATATACCTGACATGATTGAAAGTGTTTCCTAAAAGTTTAAAATGAAGTACAGAATAGAGATCACCTTTTGAAAAAGGCAACATTCAAGTCCCTGGTTACTTCTCGTCATAGCTCTTTTTTTGCTTTTTATCTTTTCAGTGCTCAGTGAGCCAGGAAGAGGATCACTGCCTGTGATTGCAACTGTTTTTGACAAACTGAATCATGAATATAAGAAGTACTTGGAAGCTGAGCAAAGCTATACTATGGTAAACCATGTTAGCTATAGCAGCTTACAGAGACAGGACAATGCTGTTTGCTTTTCAGGTGGCATCAAGGTGAAGGCATGCTCCTTCCTACTTAGGAAATTTGGGCTTACCCCAAAAGGTCCTGATTGCCTCAGGCTCACAGTAAAAGTCTACTGTGCAAAATGCACAAAGACTCACACTTGACACCTGTGTGGTAGGTGCTGCATATCTCATCTCCAGAGTGATGAGTTAACATGAAAGCAGACAGAGGGTAGAAGCTGAAAAAGCAACTCTGAATCAATAGCTAGTACCTTGGTTTCCAAAGCACTGATTTCACTGCAGACTGTATCATGGCACAACATAGGCAGTCCTGATTCATCTCAGTTACTTCTGTTAAAATACCAAATTCAAGCACTAACTCAGAGTAGAGTCACATACTCAAAACTCTTCTAAGCCTGAGGGTCTGTGTCAGTGTAGTTAGTTTGATTCATCTCCTGGCTTTGAGGCACAGCAGCTGTATTTCTATAACTTTAAAAAGCAGTTTTAAATTTAATATGAAAGCCCCACTAAACAAGATGCGTCTATTTTAATGTGACCACAGATGTGAATTTCCTTGTTAAAAGCATGTTTATAGTTGTGTTTGAAACAGAAAACAGTCTGTACAACTGAGACTGACTCAGAACTGTACTACAACACTACAGTTGTCTTTTTAAAAGACTTTTTTTTTCTCCTAGGTGGTAGAAACAGGCCTGAGTAGAAGTAATCCACTCCTGAAACGTCCTGTCCGCACTCAAGCAGTTATTGACCAGTCTGATATGTACACACATGTTTTATCTGTTTTTACAGAGAAGAAGGTAAGTTAATTTTAAAGGCTAATTAAATAATTTTAAGGGCTAATTTGGCAGCAGTCTCAGAGCGGCCAACTTAAGTTGACTGCTTGAAATTGGCTGCAGGAAGCTTTGTCAGGATTAGGGTATTTTGATGCCCATTGTTATGGGGTTATTAACAGAGAAGCTATGCAAGTTCCACCTAACACTTTCTTCCTTGTCCAGGAAGCACCCCATAAGTTCACTATAGCTGTCTTGATGGAATACATTCGCTCTCTCAACCAGTTCCAGATTGCAGTTCAGGTAAGTCACTTATGTGCTAAGTACATTACCCCAGTCCATGAAATTACATGGAGTTTTAGTCCAGTCTTGGTCACATGTGTAAGTCCTATACAATACTGAGTTTTAGATTGTAAAAACACGTATAGATACATACCTTTGCTTGTCTTCTTCCTACCTTCACAGCATTACTTGTATGAGCTGGTCATCAAAACCCTTGTTCAACACAACTTGTTCTACATGCTGCATCAGTTTCTGCAGTACCATGTGCTCAGTGACTCAAAGCCTTTGGTATGTAAGACAAGTAGCTCCAATAAGCTAGTGAGGGAGGTGGGAACTCTTCAGAATTTTAAGGTTATTTCTGCTTTTGCCCTAGGCTTGTCTCTTACTGTCCCTGGAAAGCATTTACCCTCCTGCACATCAGCTCTCGCTGGACATGTTAAAAGTAAGCATTTCTGACTCCAGTAACTCCATGTCACATGTGGGTTAGACTGGTGAAACAGCTTCCCTGACCGGGCTTGAGGTGACTAACGAGCATCAGTCATTTGCATGCATTAGAAGCATTGTCTTACAGGTGTGATTTACTTCACAGAGACTTTCCACAGCAAATGATGAAATAGTGGAAGTTCTGTTGTCCAAACACCAAGTTTTGGCTGCCTTGAGATTCATCAGGGGTATTGGAGGACACGACAGCATTTCAGCCCGCAAATTCCTCGATGCAGCAAAACAAGCAGAGGATGAGATGCTTTTCTACACCATATTCCGGTTCTTTGAGCAAAGAAACCAGCGGTTACGAGGAAACCCCAGCTTCACACCAGGTAAGCAATAAGCAGTTTGACCAAGATATTCAGTTGTGCAAACACAACTACAACTTGTTTCACTGCCAATCAGTTCAGCCTGAATTAGAAGATAAAACTCTTGGTACATTTTAGCCTATATTTTATACTTGCCTTTAAGTGCAGTTCCAAATTAATTTGCCTTACTGCTTTGTCTACTGCACCCAGGAGTAAAGAGGCTGAGCTGAACATATACTTGCAGATGAACCTGTTTGACTTGCAGTTGCTCTCACTGCTTAGCTTAGCAGAGCCATTATCTCCAATTAGTGCTTTCTCCTGAAGTCAGCAACCAGGTTGGGAAACCTTTGAGTTCAGTTGTCTATTTCCACTAACTGCAAAAATTCAAGGCCTGTTTTATGCTACAGTTCTTCCTTTAAAAGCCAAGCCAAACTGCTTGCACCAGCAACATGTTCATAATCACCAGACATTCTGTAGGCACAGAATTCCCCCCAAGCTCTTGTATCTTGACAGTAAAGGGCTCTCATGGCTGTGAATCTGTTGGTTAGATACATGAACTAGATCCAGAAACTAGATCAAACATCTGTTTCATCTCAAGAACACCAGTCACAGGACTGGAAAGACCTCAGTATTCCAATGTTTTCTATTTGTTCAACTCCGGTACTCAGACGCATTAAAGATAAGAATTAGTACCCATAAATTAAGGTAAGTGAAACTACACAATCTTGGTTCTTGGTTTCTGAGTTGTAAAGTGAACATGAACTTTTATTTTGTCCCCCTTAGGTGAGCACTGTGAAGAACACGTCACCTTCTTCAAACAAGTTTTTGGAGAACAAGCTCTCATGAAACCCACAACATTCTGAAAGACTCTTCCACTGAAATGTATAAACTTAATTTATTGCAGTTAAGTAGATTTTTGAACTACAAAATTGCTATTTTATAATAAAGTATATACAAGACATTTTGGCAAATAGTACTAAAAATATTATAACTTGTGATGGCTTCCCCCTAAAAATAGAGACAAAAATTGCATTGACCTGCATTTAAAATTAGTTTCAGTGGTTTAGCAGTCCATTCTCATACACATCACCTCATTTTCATTGACAAAATGCTATTCAACTCTCACTACAGCTGGTTTAGGTTTCTGGAGGAAAAAGATGCAACCTCTTGAAAACAGAAGTGTTTTAGTAATCTTATTAACACATCTAGTTTTAGTAGTACTGTTACTTGAGCCACACTTAGCATTTCCTGAGTTTAAAGCTATGTCCAAAGCTGCAGCCGGTATCTTCTAGTTGAATCTGTGCAGGAGTCAAGTCTGTGGTGGTTACAGTGTGATAGTCATAGAACATTGCTGCGCTTCAGTTCTTAGGAGTTGGGCCTAAGCCACAGTTCAAGGAGTCCACTGAACACTGTTAAAAACTAGAAGTAGAGGAGTCTCTCCCGTTCTGTACCTCTGGTCCTCTCTTGTGCAGCACGAGTTTTAGCTTTATTTACTGATGGGCCTGAGTGAGAGAACACAGAGTTATCCAAAGGCTCCACATTACAGCTGATCAGTCATCAGGAAGTGTGCATGATCTTACTGTCTAGGTCCAGCTTAACATTGAGAAACATGCTTCTGCTCAGCTGTTAACAGCTGTCAGCAGCAACAAGGGCAGTGGTAGATGAATCTCCATTGGCCTTACCCCCATTAAGTAAGGCTCAGTTTAAGTCTATACACATATACTACACTATACACATGCATTTCCAAATTCAAGAGGACAGTGCTTGGACCATCCTTGCTGCAAGGCAAGATTGTTTCTGCAAATGGAGGACCCACAGGAGGCTTGCTGCTTCCATCCACCATCCTGTCCCCAGGTTGAAACATGCTAATCATGGTGCTCTCTGGGGGCACAGGGGCCCAGCAGCCACCTTCACAAAGCACTGGAGAGGGCAACCACGTGGGCCAGGCTGGGCTTGCTTCAGTTCAGCAAGCCCAAAACTGAGCTTGCAGTGGCACCAGGCAGCCTTTGCTTTCCAAAGGACAGGCCACTTGGATGAGAGAGGCACGTTCAAGTGCTGCTTTCCATCTCTGCAATCCTTTCCATGTCATGGGAAGTCCACAGACAGCTATTTTTGTTTGAAGTGTGGTACAGAGAAGACTGTCACATCTTACCTATGTAAGTAAGCAGAACTGGAAGAAATATCAGTCCATGTGTTGCTCCCAGCACAACCATTGCTAGATACATCCTGAAGTAGAATATCTTGAAGATTTGAGATTTGGAAAAAGCCAATACTACAATTCCTCCAAATTTGGTCAGTGTGATACCGCTGAAAACCTGGCAATAAAAAAAGTGTTTAAGTGGGAAGTAGGGCTTTAGGTAATCAGTTTCCTTCAAGTATTTAGCATTTCGTAACACCTCTGTGTAACCTAAAGCTCCTATATATAGTAAACCTCCTGCCCTGCCAGTCTAGAACAAAATCAAGATGCACTCAGGAGAAGAGTTCATCTTTTTGGTCCTACAGGGACAGGCTAAGTATGATTAAAAATCAACTCTGATCTGTGTAGCCACCTAATTAATTTTTGCTTGAGGCAGATACAGATGAAAATCATTACTTGAAATAACTCACGTTCCAGTGAAGTTCTGTACCTGCGTGCAGTACACACATCACAGGAACTGTCCATTCCAACCCCATACAGGTCACTTAGTAAAAGATAAGTGACATGACAGTACTGCCTAAACACTGAGCCCTGCTTGTTTTCTACAAGCTCTAACTGCATCCCATATTCACAACCACCTTTCCTAGTCACCTCTGAGTATCTGGAAGAGAAAAACTTTAATGGGACAATTTGAGGTTTATCCAAACTACTAGTTCAGCTAAAGCATTTAGCTCTTCTGTGCTATTAGGCAGTAGTAACATCAGATTAAAAATCAGTCTTCATCACCCCTATTACTAGTAGAAGCCTAGGCTGACCTTAAGAGCTTTAAGCATTCCAAAAAGAAAAGGCAAGGCCATTATTATGACTTAAGACTATAATCTATAACATTTCTTAAAATAATAAGGCTGTTATGTGGTTACTTGTTTTCCCCTCCCCATCCAGCAGATACTCACTGAGCTGCCCATGTGAGACAGAGCTTCTTCCGCACGCTCCACTCTACTGCCCTTGGTACTGACAGTGAATGCTCTTGTCACATGACTGCAGAATTCCACAGCGATACCACAGCTCTGGAGAGTGAAAGGGAACACACACGAAAACATCAGTCAGATGAGCACTTTGATGGCAAGGTCCCTACTCAGAATTCTGGGTGGGCTAGAAAGATTCCTAGCAGCTGTCATCAGTCCCCAGGGTTAAAGTACCATGGGAAGTTACAAGCTTAGTGTTAGGTGCTTCCCAGAGGCTGTTGCAGGCACTGTGTGGTGTTTTACCACCAGTCATTACTAACAGACAATCAAACAGAAAGTGGAACATGAGATTGTTTCAGAGGTCAAGTTTCCTGAGGTCAAAGCAAGCTGGCTTTGATGCAGTGTGTGCAGTGAACATTGAACATCAGAACCAGTTTACAACTATTAGCTGCAGTAACATTGCTTTAGAATAACAGTGAATATACATCCTGATTTGATACCATAAAAATTCAGCCGATCAGTCATTTACAACACTAACTGAACACTTGGCTAATCTTAGCCTTATCGAGTAGACAGACTTGCTTGAACATACATCTAATTGTAACATGGGCCAACAGTTTATACCAACCCTCAGACCTGCCACAAACCTTAGAGAACATGGTAAGCCAGAGCAACCAATAGCTGCTTGCTGGAGCTAGTTCTGGAGTGCTTTACCAAGGCTCTCCCTGCCCAAATGATTTCACCCATGAAATGGATGTTCATGTTCCTGTTCATGCAGGAACAATACTGGTGCTAGCACATCCCAGATCTACTCTGTAGAACATAAATACAGCAGAAGCTTTAAGACAAACCTATGCATCCTCCCCTTCAGCATGAGCCACCTGTGTTGATGTGGAGCAGCACCTAGCCTAGATAGCAGCAATACAGCTGTTGCTGCAAAACAAGAGTGACCTCCACTAGATGCAGTATAGCTTCAGTTCAACTGCTGTATCTTATTAGTACTAGGACTAGTTGTCAGAATAAACTTGATTTCTCTTTTTCTAGATGTGTTAAGATAGTTCCACTACTGTTCAAAGGCCTGTCGAAGTTTAGTAGCAGAATACTGCTCAGTATCACAAGTACATATGAAGCACACAGAACTGTTCAAAACTTGGAAACAGAAGCAAACAGATGCCTTGTTGACTTACCATGACAAGATTTACTAATGAAACTGCATTCAAGCTGATGCCCCAGAGCCACATCACTCCAAACATGTTGATGATTATCATAGTAATAGTTATTGAAACCACAACAGCAGCCCATACTTCAAAACCAAGAAGCACAGTTGTCACCAGAAATATTGATCCCAAAGAGATGCAGAGGTTAAAGATAGCATCGTGCACAATTGTCATGTATTGTTCATAGAAGACATAAAACACGCTGTAGAAAAAAGAGAGGTTGTCATTAGCCATCTTCCCTTTTATATGCTAATATTAGATTAGCTTCTGTGCTAAGGATAAAGTAGTTCCCCCTGACAGAAGTCACCAACAGAACCCAGCTTCCTTCTACCAGTAGAATGTCACATAACAGCCAGCATTCTGTAGGAGTCAACTCCTCATTAACACCTCAAATAAAGATTGTGTCTCGAAGTCAGTGTAATTCCCATATTTCAATATAAGCAGCTACAGTAGATACCAGAAGGTAGGTCCTCAGATCCATTGTGGTATCTGCAGGAGCTACTGCAGATGGACTGTAAGTACAGGTAGGATTCTGATGCAAAGAGATCAGTATTTCAGATGTACAGATACCAACTCCAACTCAATTTTAGTGTGGTACTCCTATACTTGACATTGCTGCTGCATTTGCTTTATATTTAAATAACTTATTTGAAGTCAACGCATTCACATCACAGCTTGCAACTATCCATCTCAACGTATCTGCTTATGTTTGAACTATTAAACCCTATTATGAAAGCTGAAAATGCCCAAAAATGAAGCCAGATCTACCTTTGTAGTGAAGGATTTAAGTTAATTATCGATGACAGTAGAAAGAGACCAGTGCTGTGGATGCAAATTATATCTTCCTAGTTTTACTAGAAATTCCCAAGTCTCTGCATTACCTTCTATTAGACAAAATTCAAGTTTATAATACGTTATTAGTCAGCACCTTTTCTGCGTTGCTCAAGTATTTGTCACCAAGGCAAGAAAGATCTAACCATACCTGTAAGGAAACACCCTGTAGTTCTTCTCTTTGATGCCCATGGTTTCAGTAATGTTGTCTGCTATAATCCGAGCTTTCCTCATAGCATCAATAAAATCAGATGATGTTTTCAGTACAGTATGGTAAGTCATAAAATAAGTGGCTCCAACATCAGTTTTGTTGTTTATAAAGTTGACAGCGGAGTTATACGCAGCATGTCCTCTATAAAAACAGGGACATACTGGATGTCAGTGTCAGCACCACTCAAATTTATTAGCTTTTATAATTTATAATCTTATGGAATTATAGAATGGTTTGAGTTGGAAGGGAGCATAAAGATCATTTCGTTCCACCTCTGCCATGAGCAGGGACACCTTCCACTAGACTAAGGTTGCTCACATCCCATCACACCTGGCCTTGAACATTTCCAGGGATGGGGCACAGCTTCTCTGGGCAATCTGTTCCAGTGCCTCAGCACCCTCATAGTAAATAACTTCTTCCTAACATCTAATCTAAACCTACCCTCTTTCATTTTAAAGCCATGCCTCCTTGTTTATCACTACATCCCCTTGTAAAAAGTCCCTTTCCAGCTCTCTTGTAGGTGCCCTTTAGAGGGCTAACAGCTGGTAGTTGTTTCCAGCAGTTTCCAAAACTATAAAAGCTTCAGAGCACAATACATTTGAAGATTGCACGGGATATTCTAGTACAGACTGACCATAGACATTGTCTCTCTCTGTAAGCTGCTATTCCATTCAGTTGATGATGCATTTGTTTTTTTCAGAAAATAGTACAGAACTGGTGAGATGTCAATGTTTGTATGACTTTTAGGAGGACATTAGATATCTAACCTTGCAGACAAAATCCAGAGCAAATATCTTTGACACATTGGTCTAAGCAAGGTTTCTAGAATAAGGCTCTTACCCTTTGCCACATTTAGGGTTAGGGTTGTCCGATAGGAACATTGGTAAAAAGGTCATGAAGTCTTCACCCTGTGGTCTCTGCTTGCCTTCTGGAGTCAGTGGTCGACAACGAGTGCAGGATGGATCACTGACTGAAGAAATACAGGAAGAAGGTCAGCTATAGGATCGAGTATTCTTTGTCCTAACGCTAGTAACTTCTGACTTGCATTACTACAGGATGCAATTCCATAAAAAGCATTTTTACTGATGAACTAACTGATCCATCCTGAAATTCCATGTAAGATTTTTACACCCCAATTTGATTTATTGCTACTAAGGCAAGGGCTGTCAGAGAACTCTTACTTGTGCATTTATCTCCATTAGATCTGATGAGATTTACACTCAACTGAAGGACCTGAACAAAACCAGAACACCAAGTTTGTGTGCTTTAAGAAAACCAACAGAAAGATCAAAATTTTTACAGCAAGTTACATCGGCTAAGTAGGCTGATTTCAACCTGCAGCATTCCAGTAGAATATTTAAGCTCACTCAAACAGCAATTCAAATAAATTAAGAGGACAGCTCAAGAGGTTCCTGCTTACAGTAAGAAAAGGTATTCACTTGACTCATACCATGAGAAAATGTTTTGGCTGTGAAACTTATAAACCAAGCTAATCCACTAGCAACTAGATGGATGCCAATACCTGAAGCATTGCAAAACTGTCCAGTGGTATTGTAGACTCTGCAACAGGACGACTGTGGTTTCACCCAATCAAAGTAGTCATCAATCCAGGACGACGGGGCATAGCCTATCCTCGTGCTAATAAAAATAACACAACATATCCATCATCAGTAATTTTATATTTAATTCCAAAACATATCACCTGATCTCTCCAGTGCCAACTTATGCCATGTCAAGTCATTCTTGTCAAATCTACTCAGCTCTCCATATAGTCCATGCTCTAGTACCCCATCCAAGAGCCATAATGCTCAGGTAGCTCAGAACATTACAGCTAGCAAACAGCAGGAGCTTTTTCACTGCATCCAGTTCTACTGCCAAGCTCAGCTTTCCATTCCCCTACCCACTCTGTTCCCCATCCTATTCCACACCCTGTTGTCTCAGTTCACAAGCAAAGCTCCTCCTTCAGTCAGGCTGAAATGAACCACAGTGGAAGGAAATGAGAACAGACTCCTTTGAGTTGTTAGCTGCAAATAAAATTCCTGCTTAGCCTCCCCTAGGCTAGCCTAGTTTATTCACCAGGTTTAGAAGCTGAGCACGCAGCCATTTTCCAGAACATCATAACCCTGCTGAGAGGTTTTCACAAGTTTCTCTTACTACCATTCCCAGATTCCTCAAAGGATCAAGCCCCTTTTCCAAACCCAAGCACATCAATGTATCCCACCAGAACAGACAGGTTTTAGCCTCACTCTAGAAGACTGTCACAGCTGCTTCCAACCCCCTCCCTCCCAAGCCCACAATATAAAGCAAATAAAATAGAATGTAAGTTTACGACCAACAGCTGAGCCTGAGCTAAATCAGGAGGGCACACCGGTCAGCTACATCTCTCCCATGCAACTATGCAGAGACAAGCATGAAAGACTTACTAGCTACCAATTTCTGCAGCATTGAAGACTTGCTGGACAAGTGAATCGTTATTACATCCCATTCCACCACACACCATGTTCTGCCCTTCCAAAGAGGTGTAGTTGTGTCCTTCTTCTAGGACGAAGTAGACAGGGGGACCCGCATGCAGGTACTTGCTGATGTGGCTGAAGTAATCTATTACATAGGAGTCCTTCAAGGGAATGTTTTGAGTTACTATTATGGAATGTTGAGGTAGCACAACAAGGTATCAAGGTTTCAATTCAGCCACAAACTGCTGAACAGTGACACGATCATAAGACTTACATCTGGCATTGAGAGAGACTGATCCAGTCCAATCTCTACATTGTGCATAACTGCTGTACTGAATGACAGGATACCCACAAACACTGCTATCTGCAAAAAAAGCAAATCCATGGACGTGAGAACTGTACAGAAACAACAGGCAATAGGAGTCATTTGCTAAGCTAATAGGAACCATGCAAAGAGGCTCTGGTTTAAATATGCTACCCAGGCTTAGTACAACAGTGGTAGTAAAATGTAGCTACTCAGAGGTCCCTTTGGAACTGTAAGGAAATTTATTCTTAGAAATCAACAGTGAACGTTACAAATACCTTCTGTAAATAAGCATGGTAACCTTAAACTGAATCACGGATTCAGCAACAACGCTCTGGATTAATGCAGTGTAGAAGCCAACATGTGCTGATTTTTTTACGTAGGCTAAAGTAATTTGAATGTCAGTAATGCAACTGTTAAATCTGGGCTTTGGACAATCCACAATCAAGCTCCTATTTACTGAAATACTTCTGCAGTTACAAAAGCTTATTTC
The DNA here is from genome assembly GCA_013397845.1 of Melanocharis versteri. Taxonomy (NCBI): domain Eukaryota; kingdom Metazoa; phylum Chordata; class Aves; order Passeriformes; family Melanocharitidae; genus Melanocharis; species Melanocharis versteri. The sequence continues at coordinate 1,472,767 of VZTG01000673.1, read as the reverse complement.
TATATTAATGCTGAGAACAAAAATACTAGAAGCTTCATTTGTTTCACTGTATTGAAGTTTTTTCTTCCTTGTTTAGGCCTTCAGGCTCACTGCACTTTTGCTCAAGTTTAGATGACTGCTTACTTGAAATAGATTATACATACTACTATTGGTCTCATCCAATCCTTAAGCAGATATGGAGAAAACAGATTTTTGAAGAACAGAAATAACATGCTCTCAGAACGCTGGACTCCACTTGTTTCTTCACTGCTTTTGATGCAACACAGAATATCCAGTCTATTACTCTGAAAATGGATTAAATGCCAGAGTTAGTGCACTTCTGCAGACATCATCATCCCCATTACACTCCAATTACAGGTGCACCTATACTCACCTCTTGACGCTTAATATCCAAGCCCAGGAGACTGACGAAGCAAGTGACTTGAAGAATAAAGTCTATGAGCACAGCCATTCCAGCAAACAGGGAGAACGTGCGAACCGCTGGCATCGTAGACAGTGTCCCTGGAGGAAGTGACCCAGTTTGTTAAGAGAGCTCACTTCCCCTAGAAATGCATGAGCATTTTCCAGACAAACATCCAGTTTAAGTGGTGGCCTTATAGCAGGACAAAGAGCCTTTATTTCCAGAGCAAAGGAAACAGCCCATACAAGCCTGGCTACAGCTGCTGTCTTTGACCTGTTTAACAGCACTGAGGCTGTGCAAAGGAATGACTAGCTCTAAGACATTCCTCAATTCCAAAGTTAGGTGCAGACTGTAACAGGGCAGTTAAGGAGTGCAGTCATGCAACATCTTGCTTCAATATTAAGCCATTCCAGTGCAAGCTGATCCAACGACAAATTACACTGCAGGTAGACAAAGCCATTATGAAAGAAGGCCAAATTATACTTGTAGGGTACCAACACAAGATTTACCTCTAAAACATATTGTAAAGTGAATCTCAAACGAATCTGTCATATGGGCATTTTTCCAACCAAGGGGCATTTTGGCAAGATGACTAAATGCAATATAGGAGTTCATACACCCTGATATTTGATCTATTCCTAAGGTCAAATTTAGACTTGTCAGTCATTGTAAGTCAGTAAAAACCTCCAGCCTTTCATGCTGAAAAGCTTGACAGATTCAGAATTGGATCTTTTTAACTGTGCCAGACTCTTAAAGTACTCCAAGGCCTATCCCCAGCAGAAGTCTAACTTGATTGTTACAATGAAGAACTAAGCTAAACTGCCTCTAAAAATTCTTACTTTGCGTTTATATTTTAGTTTTGCATTTATTCTTGCAACAAACAGTTATGACAAGGCCCTTGCCTTCAAATATTAAAGGAATCTTACCAAGAAAGAATGCAACAGTCTCCGAAAAGGATGAGAGAAACATACTGGGTGCCACATCTCCCAAGACTCTGCCAATCTGTTTATCCAGAGTTTCACCCTGAAGGCGTTCATCTCTCTGTTTTAAGGCAATAATTTATTATTATTATTATGAATCATGCAATTTATAAAGCTATTTCATATGGCTTTAAAAAAATCCAAAACTTCAAAATATCCTAAACTACCCTTTGCTGTTTTCACTGCATTAACAAGAGTTAGATAAAAAGCAGCTGAGACTCCAAAACAAGAGCAGCCTGAACATTACTTGTTGTCTTGCTTCAAATTTAAAATATAGTACTAAGTTCAGTACTTCAGATAAAACTACACACTTGACAGAGGCAGTGCCAGTTTCAGTGGGTTACTGAACCTGTCAAATTAAAAAGCTGATTACCCACTAAGACTTAGTGTCAGAAGTCCCTAGTCTTAAGCATGTAGTTTAGTACACGACTACTGCTTACAATATGCTAAAATTACAAGTGATAAAAATACCAGTTGAGCTCTACAACTATTTTGATATCAAGCAGCAGTAAGAAAACGCAGAGACATAAAATGGCTTTTTTTTTGTGAAGGTAGAATATACACAGATTCTTGGCTCTCTTCCTCTACATATCTTGCGAGAGTCCAAAGCTGCTCAGATTGAGCTGAGCACTGGAATGCAGAAGACTTCCTGCTCCAAGTCTTTACAACCTTCAAAAATGACAGGCACTTTTAGAAGAGTCTGTATGAGAGAATAAATACCTGAAGTGTCTGAACCATAATGAAGATGTTGTCCACTCCAATAGCCAGCACCAAGAAAGGAATTACTTCTATCACAATCAGTGTCAGTGGGATTCCAAAGTAGCTGAAAATGCCTATAGAACATGCTACTGAGCTCAGTACAATCAGGATGCCTGCAATGCCCAGAGAGATCTTTGAATCCACCTAAAAAAGTTGTACTGAACGTCAGCCAAACAAGCATCATCCCACACAATAGATTATAGCAAAGGCAAAAGCCATATTCTTACATTTAATCTAGGTAGTAAAAAACTTTTCTGGGGTTTTTTGAATATCCACATATTAAAAAAATAATCAACCTTGAAGTTACAAGTCTTAAAGCTGATGTTAACCGAACATCAAGTGAAAGAACTAAGTTGAGACCATGAAGCACACACGAATTGTCTACTACGACAAGAACAATGCTCCCCCTAACTCCTGCCCAAGGAGGACTCAATGGTCTAATAAAAAATTGAACATGAGCATTCTGCAAAAATAGTTAAGTCACCTAAAGCTATCAGCAAGTTATAGCTTCAGTCTTTATACCAATGAAAACTATACACATACCAGCAGTCTTCTACAGCTCTGTATATGTCCCAAAGCTATGGAGATGTACACGAACATCACAATATAGCTTATCAACACAACACTAACATCGCTGTTGCTTTCGCGGTTGATCTCATCTTCAATACTCCGTTCAGCAGAAAACGATATCGTTAAGTTTGAATTATTATAGTTCTTCAGAAAGTTAATAAACCTAAAAAACCAAAACCAAGAGGTCAGTCACACTTTAAAGGATCAAACATCTTCCACTAGAAATACTCGAAAGTCAGTTGATGGAAAATTTACATCATCTGTGTCATACAAGAGTGCACTGTGGCCAGACAGTAGTTTGAGGGACCGCCCTCATTTTTAAAAGAGAGGCGTTGGCTACACATACCTAGAACTCTGCTCTAAGCACTAGAAATACACTACGCTGAAATACTTTCCCATGTTCTCTCCAGAGTTTGAGGACAAATAGGTATCTTGCACGAGCTATTTCAAACTCTAAGTACAATTTTCCCCAAAGCCAGACCTAGGAATATAAACATGAAAGATGACTGCAGCTTGCTTACAGTACTGGAACAATTTATTAGCCCTTGTTTCAGTTCCCCAACTTCCAAGGTGCTTGTGACACAGGCTGATGCTCGTCATACTTTTATTTCGTCACAATCTTTCTAGTACAGTAGATTTTATCTGAACTGATAGCCAGAGCTGCGGGCCTGTGTAAGCTAGCTCTTCAAGGTGGTAAAGGGGATGAAAGCCTTAGATGCTCATCTGGACGACATTTTTAAAAATTAAAGGTAAAGAACTACAGCATCAGGCTTGACCTTTCCACCCACCGTTAATGGTCTAGTAAATTAAGGAGTCTACCTGTGTAATTCTAGCCACAATAACATATATCAAATCCTTTCTGAAGTTACTTATTGGCAAGTACTACTGGGCTAGGTGATCGCTAACAGGACTAGAACCTATGTCTCAAAGCAAATGAAGTGTGCCAGACAAAGTGAAGGTCTTATGACCAGCACAGTCTGTTTTTAACCAGTTTTGCTGCCTCTCAAAACATCCCTGTAGTTAAAACTGTCAGAACAGTGTAGATGTTTCTTGTTTACTTACATTTAAAGCTGCTTTAAGTCATGTATGCATTTCAGAACACAGGAAGACTACTTACTCTTTTTCCCATGCCAAGGCTTTCATCAGCTTTTTTGAGTCATTGTAGTAGTTGTTGACAGGAAAAGTAACAACAAGAGCTGTAGCATTATTATAGTTATCACCTATAGAAGAAAAAAAAAAAGTTTGGCATTAAAAAATATAACTTACATTCTAGTATGGCAGATACAAATAAGTTTAAAACTAGCATTGCCCAAAGCAACCCCATCCCTACAACTCCACTGAACACCACTAAGTTCTCGCACTACTGAAACAAGAACAGAAGCTGATAAGCACCCCAGTTGCATTCCAGAGTAATTATTCATTGTTTAACATGCTCATGACACCCCAACATTAAACTGTTGCATGGTTACGCAAAGAGCTACTATATAACCACTGCTTATGACTTTCCATCTAATGAGAAATGTGGGCTCCTAAACACTGTACCTCTTGCATACTTAGATTATACTCAAAGCAAATACAAATCCCCTACAGTTTAATAAAGAAGTGCTTGCCTTTAAACACTATTTTAGATACATTAAACACAAATATACTACCAAGTTATGTTTAAATAGATAAATTGCTTGAATAAAATCCTGGCTTTAGAGTAATTATGAAAGAATTTCCTTTGTTAACATGTTAATCTATTCGTAACTGCTTAGTCAGATCAGTGCCAACAAAGCAAAATACACATACATCCCAGCACGTCAACCTGAGCTACTTCATGTCTTTATCTTTTACCAGGCCCAAAGCAGACTGAACATTTGTCCTGTTGACAAGTATGTTCCAATTACAGATTGCTTGCATTTTGCACTTCCAGAGTAGTCTGCCTCCAATCCCAGCACTGGTCTACTGAAAACTTATTTAAAACACCCTTACTTACTGGAAGTTTCTTACTGGAAGTTTAACAAAACTCCAGTTTCTCTGGAGTGCATTTAAACACCTGTGTTAAATGAGAATGCACCTTTAGCACCAAGGACAGCACACAAGTAGGTACTCTCAGACTTAAACTGCAATACTGTTTAGCCACTCACCATCGTATCCTCCCAACACCAGCCATGGAAATACAGGTCCACCAAACGTTCCTAAGCAGGGGTCGTGAAGCAAGCTTGTGTCATTCAGTGATGCTGGAGCCCTAGAGCAATCACCAGCAATAATTGTTAGCTTCTGCCTGACAGCTGAGGCACAGCACAAAACAGTAAAAAGCTGTTGTGTTATAACTGAAAGTCAAGACAAACAAGACAAGACTGCTAGTGATACACCGCCCTTGTGCTACATTTGCTTTGAATTTAAATACGGTTTTAAAGGTGTCTACCCTATAGCCTTTAAGACAAGGAACTATAAACTAAAGAGAAAGCTTAGAAACTGGTCTTCTGTTCAGAACTTTTCAGAAGCACTGAAAACATTTTTAAGGTAAACCAGAGTCAGCATCCACACCAAACCAAGCTGAACTGGCAACCTGATTAAAAAAGTGATTGTACTGCTTACCGAACACAGTACAAGAAGTGAGTGTGGTAATCAGCATAGACAAAGAACTCATCCTGAACAGAGTGATCCAGAACAGAATGGCTGTTCTGAAAGTAGTTGAGTACACTCAGGATAGTGCAGTTGTTGTTGTAGGGAGCAAGAGGAGCCAGGCAAATGTCCTTCAGCATTACAGTCTCATTGTCATAAGAAGCAGTTATGTTGACAATAGCATCCTGCAAATCCAGTACCTTTAAAAAAAACAAACCCATAGTTTAAGAGCAGCAAAAGAAAGCATTTACCTTGCAAGACAGGACTTAAGTGCACACTATATTCTTGCAAGTTTCCAGAGACAGAGGCACATGTCGATAGAAGCACATTACGAAACATTATTTCTGTGCTCATACTATGAACTGGGACTTAGCTTGCAAGTGTCTCTCTAACAGAAAGGTTTTCAGCAAAAAGCTTTTATAGTAAGGCTATGATTTTTAATATGAATATCTAGTGACTGTTTTGATGGATACATAACAGTGCAGATGGAAGCCAACTGCATGCGGTTATACCTGTTAAGTATGCTTAAGTCTTTGCTCTTGGAAAGTCCCAATTACCTGATGGAGAATATCTTTGGTAAGGGGAGGCCCAAAAGGTACATCATCTCCTGATGGGTAAGGTGAGTAGGTGTCTGGGTGGCTCTTGGGTGCTTGAATAATAATTTGTTCAGTACGGAAGAAAGGCCCAAAGTGTGTGTCAAAGTATTCCTTTTCCTTGCGGGCTTGGCTGCTTGGGTCTGACCAGAGATCTACAGGATTTGTAGTTGCTTTAACATAGACAAAGCCTGAGCAGCACATTGCAATGAAGACCACAGAGAAGAGGATAACAGGACGTGGATTTCTGACACAGAAAGCCCCCCATGATGTGAATGTCATCCTCAAGCCATTCTCAAATCTTTCACCAAGCCTTTCACCACAGGTAATTTTTCCTGCAAGAGCAAGAAGTGAACAGTAAATGTTTGAGAAGTCAGTTAAGCAACATTTTCTTGGAGTCCACTCAGAAAGATGAAATTTTATTCTAGCTCTGTAAGAAGCACCAGATATGTCTCCACTGACAGACCCTGGGACCAATCCCTGACTGAGGCCAAAGGGGTAGAAAACAGCTTGGACCTACACTGCTCCTTGTAATGTAAGGTTGTCTTTGACAGCAGCAGGTGTAGCAAATGAAGAAGCAGCTAAAAGATACATAAGCAATAAAACAAGCTACCTCAGCTGGTACACAAGTTAAACTACAGTTCTTTCATAGCATGCTTTAAATGGATACATGGATGAGCCAAAACATGATCAAACTGATTTTAGCACCATGTTGCCCTTCCTATACCCTTATGACAAAGCGCTCCAGAACTTCCTTGGAGCTTAGCTAGATCCATGAAGTGTGTACCCAGGGTTTTCAGCATCCAGTAAAACAGGGGTAAGTACTACTATAAAAGAAGAGAGATGCTGGTCAAAAGGCTGAAGGTCCTCTAAGAATGGACTTTCAGCCTAACAAAGCTAAAACTCCAGAGCCCATCCATAGGAAAGGGATGCACTTGAATTGAGTTTGTAATAAACCTATTATTCTTATCCAAGACATACCATTGTCACTGTGGGAATTCACAGAAAAGGCTACATTGCTGTCAATTGGGGTGTACTCCGAGACAAAGTGCCGCCTCCTGCAAGGCAAAAAGCTGTGTTATCCTGCTTGTCCAAAAAGGCATCTGTACTGTTTGTGCAAGAGTCTCCAGCTTTATGATCCTTTGGAACAACATACAGCCATGTCAGCTGTCTTAATAAACTTTTCCAGCCTACATCAAGCACAGGTTCTTTATGTACATTTAGAAGATCCCTAGCATTAACAACACAGAATCTCTTTAAATTGATCCTAAGTTGATATTTGCAGGAGATTTTTACATTAGAAGTATGAACCAGGCATCTCAAACACACTTAGCATTTCATGTTGCCCACTAAGCTAAGGCTGCTGAACATGTCATAAATTGTCATACCCACTATCATCTTCCACGCAGACTTAACTCTTACTATAGAGAAATTTCAGTTTTGTGGTCATAACTGAGCAACCATAGAATCAGAGTGGTTTGGGCTGGAAGCAAACTTTAAAGATATCTAATTCCAACTCCCCTGCCATGAGCAGGGACACCTTTCACTAGATCAGTTTACTTAGAGCCCCACCGAGTCTGGCCTTGAGCACCTCCAGGAATGGGGAGTCCACAACCTCTGCCACTGACTCACCACCCTTACAGTACAGGATTTGTTTTTAATATCTAATCCACATCTATTCTCCCTCATCTTAACATCATGTCCCCTTGTCCTGTCACTACACGCCCTTGTGAAAAGTCCCTCTCCAGCTCTCTTACAGGCCCCCTCTAGGTACTGGAAGGTGCTGTAAGGAATGCCAAGAGCCTTTTCTTCTCTGGGCTAAACAGCCCCAACTTTCTCAGCCTGTCTTCATAGGAGAGGTGCTCCAGCCATGTGATCAAGGGTGATATGCTATAATTACTGGAAGCTCAGCTTTCATTCAGTTTTTTTCAAAATAGGAGACTAAGAAAGAGTATTCATGACTTAATCTGCAATAGGGCAGTGACTGTTTTGTTACAAATGTGTGTTTTCCCAGACTTCTGCACACTTAGTTATGAAAGCTGAAGGATAGTGTATGTGATTCTGTAGCTAGGAATGCTATGACAGGCGTGGATCAACTAAACCAACTTCTGCAATCACTTTCCACCAGGTGGTTTTAGCTGTTAGAACACTCCCTGTAAGTGTATGTGGCATCTGCTATAGAACATGACTTTTGGTTGGCTGAAGTAGTCAAGATGTAAGCATCTGACCAGGGCAAAAAAGTTCTCAAGGATAAACAAGTGACTTGCAGAGCTCAGAATTTTGAATGCTTTACCTGTAACACCAGACTCCAAAAACTAGTGCAAAAAATATGAGTAGAAAGCCCATGTATGAGATCCACATGATGACATACACAGCATCCAAACCAAACAACAGCCAAGGAGGAGGCAATGGAGGGGGCTGAGGTTTTGGACCACAAACAATTGAACAGTCCTGACAGCTGCATGGTCCTGTTGAATCATCCATGGACTCATTACAGCCTTTGGTAGCATTATTCATAGGATTCATTCCATGGACAGGAACATCTATGACAAACCACAAGTTGCAGAGCCAGTTTACTACCAGGAAAAATTCAAACCTTCCCAGTTAAGTGAGTTAACCCTTTATATGAAAGCCCCCAGCCTCTATGTAGAGCAGCATTTCTTGGTCTTACAGATGAGGAATCCACTGCCTTTTCCACAGCAGGTACCAACTATTTACAGATGTCTAATAATTGAATGACTGGTCATGTCTATAACACTTCAGCCTGTAAAAGTAATAAGCACATACTTCTATCATCCCAGCAATGATCTGTCATCCCCCTTATCTGTTCAGATTGTGAAATGTGCAACAATAATTTCTTTATAAAGAAATCCTCAAGGATAAGGGTACAGGCCATTTCCTAAGGAATACAAGGAGCCAGCTGCCTAAGCTCAGTCCATCATTAATGAGTTTCAGATAGTTATACAGTAAGAAGCTATATAGAAAAAAAGCACACAGTATGGTTTCCAAGCAGAAATCAAAAAAAAGGTAAATTGATCTCACGCTGCTTTGAAAGCCTTTGACTGCAGGCTTTCATTGCTGGGCAGCTATTTAAAAATCAGTGTTCTAGCCATAGCACCCAGCCTTTGACAGGAGCTTTGAAGACAAGGACTATTCAGTTTCTTACCTGAAAAGATTGGAATTATGCTGAAAGGAGTTTGTCCATTGTCTTTACTAAACATGTACTCAATCCAGTTGGTTGCATTGCAGTCCTTGACATCCTTCCCACACAGCAACCCCAGTGCTTTAACATTGCTCGATGGAGCCTCCACATCTTTGCAAGCATTGTACATTGCTAGGAAGAGTCATTAAACCAATGTCATAATTTGAGTAAGCATTCCAAGTATTTCCAACATTATAGACTCCCCAAGTTCCAGGAATATACTTACAGCTTTCAAGCAGAAACATCTTAGGATAGTGAACTAATGCTTTCAGTTGTATTTACAGTATTCAAGGTTGCAATGTTTAGTTACAGGCTACCTTGCTCTGAGAAAGCCACCCAAATGTGCATTATGCTAGAACCTACTTTTCTGCTTAACAGGAAACATCACCTAATATTATTTCCAGGGAAAGCTATGAAAAGCATTTAAGGTACTTTCAACTTGTAGGCCACATATGACTTTCAAGTGTCTCAATTTTATTAAAGGTTACTGCAAAAAGCATTAAAAGACTGAATTAATGCTTTAAGCTTGCTACAAAATCAAAATACAACCCAAATGTATTGTTCTCTAAAAACATCTGATTTTGACAAAGGACTAGAACATTCCATTTCAAGACTGAATGCCTTAGAGAACCACTGTAGCACACTGTGTACAAACTTTATTATCACGCTTGCCAGACTGTTTTAGTATCAGGTAGGCTTTGGACATTCAATACTTGACAACAACTTTATTTTTCTGAACTTAAAGTCATCAGCGTTATCAGCTATTAACTGTTTGTACAGATGTTCAGCCTCAGCTGAACCTTCAAAAACACTGTTATTTAACAGCATCAGTGTAATGTCCCCTGCCCAGGCAGAAGTTAAATGCTCCGTAAGTTTTAAGGGGAACCTACTGTTACCTATGTGATGACTCAAACTTCAAAAAGACAGTCAAAGAGATGTTTCCCCCTCCCAATTCTTTCTGAAAAAGCACTGGTCTTGTTACCTGGACAAAAGCAAAGGTAAATTAACACAGTTTACTCACCATTTGCAAATCGATCTCCAATAAAGTACTGCAGCTCTGTAATGCTACTTTTGTTCTCTTTTAAAACGGGATCATAATAAGGTATGGTGCTTGTAACATTCAAAAAGTCAGACTGATTTGGACTACAAGTCAGTTCACAGAAGAGGTTTATCAAGTTGTAAAAACATGATGGACATCTGGGTAGGAAAGCCAATGAACAGCAGTCAGATTAAGAGGTAAAGGTGCTATGTAGGTCAAGTCAGTATGCCTTGCAAATATAAACATTCTGCTCAGAGTGACAGAACAAAATCTTTAAATTCTGTAAGATTTTAATCAGCAGTATGACAATTGCTGTTGATGCTACAGATGAACAACTTTAAGCACCATTAATCACTAATAAAATTGTCTGCTTCAAACAGCAGATTCAAACAATTTTACTAGAATTTGAAGAAAAACTTAACTCCTGTTGCTAGCAGGAAGACTTCTTAATATCTTAGTTAGAGCAAGACCAAATGGTACTTTATGTCACCCTCTTCTGAAGGTTTCATTAGATAAAGTAGCTTGAGACAAACTAATAGAATGTTTATTCTACCAGCTAAGTCAATCCAGACTGCAAGTAGTTGTTTCATGACATAACAGCCTGCTGCAATGGATGAGGAAGTCACTCCAATAGCTTGCTCCAATAATCTTTAAATGGAATTACCTCTTTTTCTACAGTCTACTCGAAGACAAGTTTTAAGACTTTGTTATAACGTTACAAAACTAGTTGCTTTGCCATTCTTTAGCATACCTGGAGAGAAACTGCAGAGGCAGCTGCAAGTTATTTTTCAAAGTCTGAAGCTGATGAGCATCACAGCAAGTGCTAACATTGCCAAAGAATAAACCTGGACAGAGTTCCTAACAAAAAAACCAAAACAAACAACATTGAGATCAAGAGGAAAGGAAGAAAAAGCATGTTTAAGACTTCAGAACTCATTAAAATCATGGGCTCTGCTTCAGCATATTTCAGAACACAGTAGCTGTTGCTGTGGGAGATGCATAGAAGAAAAACAGTCCAGCAAACAAGATTTTTGTTTAAAGACTGGAGAGAAGAATCACTTTTTTTCACTTCTTTTATTCAAGGCAGCACTTCCTTTTGAAAAGCTCCTTCAGATGATCTTTAGTCACCAGGGTCTATATATAGAATGATAATGGCATTTGAGAGCCTATTGGTAAGAGGACAACACATGTTTATCCAAGTTGAAAGTATTCCTGCAGCTTATCCTCTAGTACTCCTTCTGGATAGTATCAGATTTTAAAGTCTCAGAAGGCGAGACACTAACCACAAAATCACTGATTACCTGGAAGAACTACTTCATGTTCAGTTTATAGAAGAGAGAAATGCATTTAACACAAGTATAACTGATAGTAACATACAAGAACTGTACATTAAGTCTTCCGAAACAATACACAACAGTAGTTAGCTCACCTACATATTTAATGAAGTCATTCCTGTCACCAGTCTAACCATTGTTTAACTCTGTAGTTATTTCACACTTTAAAGCTTTGAACTATCAGATGCCAGAAGGCAAATCTGGCAATATCATCCTATGTTGTGCATGAAATATATAAACTCTATTTTGACTGTGGTTTTGTTCACTTTGGCAGCTGAAGCCCAAGTAAGGAAATACAGTCTCACACTAAGCACAGCTGATTTTGTCCAAATTTGCTCAATTTGAACAAGTGTCAATTAGCACCTTCCTATTTAAGGAGAGATCAGGAATGATCATCTGAAGGAAAATAGTTTAGTCTTGTCCTTTAGAGATCAAAGGGGCGTAACTGTAGAATATATATTTTGGGAGAGTCTTAAAAAAAGCAGTGTGAGTGAAGAATACTCAAACCAGTGAGGAAAATATGCAAGAAAGTGAACAAATCCTGTATTTAAAGTTTTGTCTGTGACAGCCTCTAATCACATTTTGGAGACTTCTCATATCTCTGAAAAGGAACTGAGGTAAACTACCTTAACCCAGCTGGACCTGAGAAATCAGAGATAATCTACCTTCTCATCAGGTTAGGATGAGAGGTCATAGCACAGGTCCAACAGAACCCAATACAGAATTCTAAAGTGTTGGAGAATTATTTTTTTAGTGGCAGACCTCCATGAAAAGCTCACCTGCATTAAGTCATAGCCATCTTCTGGTAGTGCTATTGGTGGCCCATCATAAGCACAGTTGTACCTCTTGTCTCCAGAAGCAACTCCACATTCTCCATACCAGACACACATTTGTGGAAGTACCTAATCGACAAGATAAGTGATTAGCTGCAAGAAATAGTTGCCAAATATCTCAGCTGTTGTAGAATTTATGTGCTACTACTCCAAAAGCCACTTGCAGTCCAGATTAGATAACTTCCTGCTAATTAAAACATCAGTGTGTACTACATAAAACACCCATTAACAAAAGCAGGTGTTTTTGACATGGTGCACATCACCACTGATCTTCAGCTCAGCTCCCCACCCTCCCTTGACCATTACAGAAACAGGAAGTGCACTGCCTATAGTTAAGACCAAGTATACGAGTTACTTAAGAAAAACCTAAATTGATACCTAAAAAGCATCTCCAAGTACAAGGTAATTTAGAAAATAATTTGTTCATGCAAGACAACAAAATAATTGGTGGGTTAAACGGTCACATAAGAGCACATGAGTCAGTGCACATGGAGAGAAACTCGTTGCTTATGTGCAATTTCACTTCCTCCTGCCACCTTTTGATCCGTCCTGAAAACTCACTACAGTGACAGACTGAGGAAATAGCAGCATAGAGAGGATTCTGAAACAGAACTTCATAGCTCTGCACTTGCCATATGTACATTGCCACAATTTCAAAGGATGCCCTTCATCACCACTTTCAAGCCTAAACATGGAACATTTAAATAGGATTACAGTGCTAAGTAAAAAGCTTAATTTTATAGATGTTTTAATTTAAGGGGCTATTGAAAATTCAGAAATTTGTTTATTATGTGCATAAAAGAAATTGAAAATGGGCAGTGGCACCTTAAAAGCCTTTTATTTTTGTTCAGTGGTACTGACACTGAGACATCCAAGATAGTAAGTCAAAATATTTATTCTGAAAATTAAAACATTTAATGCAATAACAAGTTATTTACAGCAAAAGCTTTCCAAATACAGCTCCAAAGTTTTCCTACCACCTGGGGTGCAAGCAGAAAGCAGACTGCACAAACATTTACTACACTTCTGCCAGCTCTGATCAGGAGTCTGCTTAGTACAGTTTGAGAGATAACTGACCTATTTTGATCTCCTGAACAACCTTGACTTAGCATTTTTAGAGACACCATATGTTGTTGCTGCAAGGACAGACTGCTGTGCTTTGTGCTTGACCATGAATAGTTTTGTTTACTGACCAGAGAGGCCCCTGAAAGGCTGTACTGACAACAACCAAGAGGTACCCAGAATCACAGTGCCTCCATAACACCCATTTTTGTGCTGAACAACATTGACAGTTCTTCAAAAAGTACATCAGTAGTTGGTTGTTTATCAGGGACAATAACCATCACCAGTTCACCCAACTCAAGACTTGTTTCCTCTTTAACTTAACCAAGGCAACATAGGCCAATTCAAAGTTACTCACTGCAAGCCTGGTCTAAAAGTCAGTTTAAGCACCACTCAGCTAGATCACTATTTCATTTGTCTATTCTAGCACGTCTTCTACCTAAACCGACAACCAGTTGTTAAATATTACCATATTCTATGATATGAGTCGGAAAGCACCCCTTAAGATTGCACTGAATGCTCAACACCAGCATAAGCCAAAAAGTCAAACTTCCATAACTTGTAGACTATTTCTCAAAACTACATTGTAAATTTGTTCATGCATCAAGTTAATCTAAGAAGTTAATACTACTTTGATGCAAATTTAGAAGTCATGATCTTCAACTCGGCTTCCTCACACCTGTATGCCCCAGTTTTAATAGCAAACAATCTATCAGCAGTGAAAATGGTTCTACTGTTTGTACCAGCATCAGAAGTGAATTGTCTCTTCAAGAGGAAACACAGATTCATGACTATTCTTGCAAAAGGGCAAAGAATTTGGAGCTGCTTCACACTGCCCGTGAGAAAAGGATTAGTTATTTCTTCAGTATCAGGCTAGCTTCCATGTTTAGTCTAGAATGGTTTGTAATCATTCTTTCTAAAAAACACTTTCTGTACTTCATTAAGTCTTTTATCTAATACTTCTTATTTTTTAAAACACACAAATTCATCAACCTACTCTTTAGAGAAAGACTTAGCTTCTTCCAGAGTAGAAAGTGTGGGAAAACTGGTAATGTAGTTAACAGTTACAAAAAACTTATCAAGGCACCTCTTGGATAGAAAAACTTGAGTAAATTTCAGCTACCACGTCAGTCTGACTGATAGTTCAATTGTTTTAAAAACACTATCTGTACTTCAAGGCAGCAATTCCTTGGTTATAGCTACATGGATACAAAACAAAATACAATCTGTATTATGTCTATAAATTTACCTACAAAGCTTTCTGTCATCATTTTCAGGACAGAACATAAAACAACTTACTTGCACGTGACACTTGGCCATGTACCAAAAGTATCCAGCTAAACACAAAAGAAAAATAAAGCAAGACAAGGTTCAGCCTGGTATTAGTTTACATTTGAATTTGGATAAAGAATTTCAAATCATATTCCTGAAGTTCCACAGCAATAAAACATACAACGGAAAAAGCAACATTTGCCACTCAAACTTTCAGCCTGTTTAAGAAAAGCTGAACAGATCAGCTGCTTTAAACTACTAGAAGACCACTTAGGCCTGGAACCAGAAGTCTGAATACTCTGTTTCAGTATTAATACCAAGAATGCAGTTTCAGAAACAGCTTAAGAATTTACATTTATGCCATGACCTAGCAGGATTTCACTAATAAAAGTGTGAGTTTGTTCCCTGAACCAGTAAGTTTTGGGGATGCTTGATTTACAGTCTTTGAACCAAGTCAATAAGCCTAAAAACCACCAAATCATTAGACACAACAGCCTAAAGTCAACAACACAGCTCTTGAACACTAACAAATTAATAGCTTGTTTACCATTGAGTCAGCCACAAAATACGGGAGAGGGCTGGTCTCCTACGGTTGAGGCAGTACTCAGGGATACAAGTCACTAAATAACTACTCCACTACCACAGATAAGATAGAGCTGACAGTTCTTCCCTCAAAAACCCTCTAGTAAAAGCTAGATTAAGTTACTGAGTAAGACAAGCACTTTGCTCTTTCTATTCTTTCAGATGAACGCTCCTGTGAGGGTAGGGTGAGATAGGGATGAGTAAGTGTGGTTGTAAGTAAGTCATAGTTAACAAAGCTGCTGCTTGCAGAGTCAGAGTTTTAGGTCAGATAATTGCTCACCTGGGTATCGAGTTTCTTAAGTGGGTGAAAGCCTAGCCCCAAAAGTAACAGAGAAATGCTATGTTGAACTCATCTGCCTTCTAAACAAGGCGAAATACTTAAAATACTCCATAAGTAACACAGGGCTCAGTTCATGGTTTTGGTTTTTTCCTGTGTGTTTTCCTTTTAAGACCACATGACTAAGTACTTCATATATTAAAATGGGGCTTCCCTAAGTATTTCACAAAGCAACAGCAACATAACCTTAGATTAAGGCTGTTCCTTCCTGCCTCTAGCATATCCTAGAAACCACTTGTCAGTACACTAACACTAACCCTCAGTACATCTGCAGAGTTCAGAAAACTGTATTCCTATTTCCGGCAGACTTCGTCTGTTTGAAGAGAAATTTCACCTCAGACCAAGGCTCCAGGAGAACTTTTAAAGAACTTGCACATACATAAGCAAGTATGGGCATTCTACAAAAGTTCTGTTAGAGCTTTCTGGTTCCCAGGCATTATCATTCATTTGTAATAGAACTAGTGTTCCAACAGATCATAAACACATTTACTTCAGTCCAAGTTTCTTCTACTGCAGGTTGAAACAAACCGATAATTTTCGATGCTTCCAGCAACATCCGCCGCCACCACCACCAATGAATACATAGCTATTAAGCAGACAAAGAACAATGATGATGCTGTACACAGAAACAGCAACTATTTGTGGTCTTGCAAATACCAGATGACAACTGAACACTGTTGGGCTCTTCAAACTAAGATTACTAATGTATGGAAAAGGCAAGAGCATCAGATACAGCTGTTTTCCCTTCCTTCACCTAGGATGATGCATTTGGGATCTTGCAGGGCAGAAAGATCAATCCAGGAAAGAGCACACTCTTCTCCTGCACTCCCTTAGTATCTCCTATTGCCAACTAGGTTGAGAGTTATAAGGAAACAATACACCACCCTTAATAAATGGGAAGACTGGCTTATGGAAACAGGTGACCAGGCCAAGTTCACAGATCTGCCCCAGAAATTGCGTATTACCTCACAACCCTTCCTGTGGTGGAAAGAGATCCATGGACTAAAGGAAACTTTACAGGTTTAGTTCTTACTCTTTGCCTCTTTCAGTAACTTGTTCAGAGGCAGTCAATTCAGAGCCATGCTTTATCTGCCAAGCTCCTCCAGTTCCTTTGCTCATAGGCAGGAGACTGCTCCCTTCCAGATGGAAAAATCATTACTGCTCCTGGTCAGGCAAAGCAAGCCGCAGTTCTGGAGTTATCCAAGTGCATTTCAGATGACACAGTAAAGTCAAAGTTAAGCAGGAAGAGAAAGTTGCAATAATAGTAATAATACAGTATCTGTGGGAACAAGCTGGTGTTAGCTGACAAGGATGCATGCATGATCAGAAAGTGCAGGGCCCCTAACTAGCACCTGTCTGCAACTAAGCCCATCTGCACCAAAATAGCTCTGATGTCCTGCAGGTTATAACAATAATAATAATACTGCACAACACCTGGATTGTTTTGGCTACTGCCCAGCTAAGTACTATTCAGTTCTACCAGTCATTCCCTTCAGTCATCTCTCCCCTTCTAAGGCAGCTTCCTCACTTTCCATCCAGAAAGGTTGAACAAGTCACTCCTGATTTTCCAGGAAGTAATTTAGGTGAAGTGGTTACTGTCTTGTTCTGGAGCCACATTGCCATCCCTGACAAGGAAACTGCTCCACACAGACATTTCAGAATTTCTTGTCCAATGTCAGGTAACATCACACTGCAGGCCACTTGGCACAAGCAGCACCTGTCATGAACATTTTCCCATGGGATTTCAGAAAATCAAATCTATCCTACAGCTTGGGGTCCCAGCTGCTGATAGGAAACTCGTATCCAATCTTGATTAGCCAGTGATTTAACAGCTTGTGTTTTAGTATAATTATACAAAGATCAATTGCAATAGTGGCCATTAAGCACACAAATACCATCTAGTGCATTAGGACATCCATAAGAAAATAAAATGGTAATGGATAGCTGGCAGAAATCTTGTACCATGTACGGTTCAGAGTGAAAGATACAGGCTGAACACTTCAAGTTCATTGTGAACACCTATGTAATGGAAGGATTGTGAGCTGAAGTGCCACTCCAGTCCACCGCCTGCTTTGAAATAGAAAAAACATGACATATGGCACTTTGGATTACAAACATCACAACTGAAAGCACAAAACCATTACACCACCAGTACACTTGAGGGAGAGAACAGTTTACCTTTACAATGATTCTCTTCTACAAGCATCTAACACTATATAGGCTCAGTCTAACTGAAGGAACAGCTTCTCTTGGAAAGATATCAAGGTATTCTTTGTGACGTGTCAGGCTGTAAATAAGAGTTAATGGCAAAAATCCCCAACAAAACCAGATTCTGCCTTCTTACAGTATACCACTCAGACCTGCATGGTTAGAGCAATTCTGCAATGTTTACTTCGAGGGACCACAAAGCCTCTACAAGGATTCCCCTACATATTTGGGGAACTTGTTTCAACTTCCTGTAGGCCAGTATCCTCCTGATAAGTAAAGGAAAGCATTTTGTCATTTCTTTACCAGCCTAGGACACAACTCATTGCTCCAAGATGGTATCTCCCTCCAAAAAACATTACATAAAGGTGCATTGGTTAGGTGTGAAGTACCATTACTTACTCACTTGAAGATCATGAGTCACTACTAACAATCACCTTCTCCAGTGGTAATAGAAGAATGAATACCTCGTTTTATGTTTAAGCTCTTAAAAAAGTTTTTTTGAAGAAGATATGAGAACAGGAGAACCTCAGCACACACACAAGATGACAAACTCCTATGTTTAAAAAGGCCTAATCATAAAACTTGACCTAGAAAGTATGTTTTCAATGTAGGTAGAGAGGGAAAGAAAGCTAACCACTAAGGCTTACAAGACACTCCTTGTTTCTCCAGAAGAATGTGGAGTATCCCGCTCCTATCTTGCGCTACAGCATAACAAACATGACTGAGAGGAGTGCATGTTTTATCGTATTTTTTCCTAAAGCATCAAGAAGTCCAACATACTCTAGTCCTCAATTTTAAGGAAACATGTTGTCTTACTACTGGCACATGATTAAACAGCAGCTCTCACTCCGCACATACCATTACTTCCAAGAAGCTGTCACCTACCATAAGTTACACCCCAAGCAAAGCGAACCAGATACCGAGGACATCTGCAAGCCTCTGCCGAGCATGTGACTGCGTGGCCACTCACATGCCCTGAGCATTGCATAACCAGGGCACACCACGGGAAAGCGGCATCCCGGGGGCTGCCGCTGCCGGGTGGGACCGCGAGGGACGGGGACTGGGCAGAGGCTGAAGTTCGCGGGTGCTCCCCGGCGGGCCTGCTGTGCCACCGGCTGTCAGCCCCGTCCCGACGGGGACCAGGGGCGCGGGAGAAGGGGGGCGAGCCCCATCGGGGACGAGGAGGGGACACCCCGGTACCTCGCTTCGGCTTCGCGCCGCCCCGAGCCCAGGGCCTAACCCGGGACACCGCCGCCCTTATCCAGCCCCGTCGCCTGGGACACTGCCGGCTGCAGGATGCGCGGGCGACACCGCGGCTCCCCCCGCCCCAGGCAACACCCGCGGGATCCCGCTGCCCACCCTCCGCTCCCTCTCCTCCCCACGATGCCGGGAGAGCCGGCAGTCCCCACCCCACGGCGACCCGCCGGGACGGACTCACCCGCACGGGCGACAGAAGCAGGAGGAGGACGAAGAAGCCGAGGCCGCCTCGCCCGGGGCTGCCTTGAGGGGTCCCCATGGCGGCGCGGGCTGGAGCGCGGAGGACCGGCAGACGCTGTGGGCAGCAGCGCCGAGCGGCGGAGAATGCAAGCAGGAGGAGGAGGCGGCGGCGAGGCAGCCGCGCCAGCGCAGTCTGGAAAGGCCGCTCTCGCCTGCCCGGGCGGAGCCGCCGGCCCCTTCGAGGAGAGGCCCAGGGCCGCCCCGGCGCCGCTGCCAACCGCGACGGTCGGCCCGCCCCCGGCACGCCTCACCCTGCACGGCCGAACCACAAACACCGTCCTCGGCACCGCCTTCCTCCTCACCGCCTGCCCAGAAACACCGCCCTCAGTACCGCCTCTCCAGTCACCGCCTGCCCAGAAACACCGCCCCCGGCACCGCCTGCCCAGAAACACCGCCCCCGGCACCGCCTGCCCAGACACACCGCCCC
>VZTG01000673.1:1414158-1452910 GCA_013397845.1 Melanocharis versteri | reverse complement strand
CCCGGGGCTGCCTTGAGGGGTCCCCATGGCGGCGCGGGCTGGAGCGCGGAGGACCGGCAGACGCTGTGGGCAGCAGCGCCGAGCGGCGGAGAATGCAAGCAGGAGGAGGAGGCGGCGGCGAGGCAGCCGCGCCAGCGCAGTCTGGAAAGGCCGCTCTCGCCTGCCCGGGCGGAGCCGCCGGCCCCTTNCAGGGCGTGGGGGAGCGATGCTCTGTGGGGCCCCGGCGGGAAGCTCGTCCTGGTGTGGAAGCGGAGCCGTGCCCCTCCGAGATGGATCATCCCGCCCAAGCTGCACCGGCAGCCGGTCAGCGGTATCGTCCGGGCGCGGGAGTGTTAATCGCGCAGTTTGTAATATCAAAAGTCGCTTTGAAAACCTCTGGATTTGGCAAAAGCGCCTTAATTTGGCTCCAAAGTCAGTGATTCGTGATTTCCAAGGAGTGGTTTCGCAGCCCTGCGTGCCGCGCAGCTGCAATGAGCGGGACGCCCGGGCTGCCCGGCCGAGGGCCGCTGTCCCGGCCCTGCGCGCTGCCCGGTCCGCTCCCGCCGCGCTGACACCGCGCGGCCCGACCGCTGTCGCAATCAGCAGTTCGGGAGCGCTGGCTGCGCTCTGCCAAAGCTATCTGCGTGTTTGGGCTCTGTTACCTTGGGCTCTGCTTGTTTAGACTCTTGTTTGCGATCAGCTCGGGCCCTGGCTGGGAGGAGGCACAGTAAGAGCAGGGCGTGAGGCATTCTCATACACGCTGTCTCTGATTTCTCCACCTCTTTATTGCCTTCCCCGACACTTTATTGCCTTCCCAGACAGGTGACGCGCATTGCTTGGCTGGAATAAAACACGTAATTTAGCTGATATTGCCATCTGCTGACGGAAACGCAGGCTAGTCTGGGTGTCAGAGCCTCACGGCCTGGCGTGTTGGCCGGCGACCTCCTGGGGGTCACGTAATCCGACTTTCCGCCGACAGCAGAACCCGGTTAGAGCAGGCGGCTCAGGGAATTGTCCGGCTATGAATAGCTTCAGGGGTGGAGATTTCACAGCTTCTTTGGACAAACTCTTCCACTGAGTGACCACACATTGGACTAAAACGTTTTTGCTGTATCTAAAGTGATTTTCCCGTGTTCCGTCTTGAGGCTGTTGCCTCTTAGGCTGCCGTGGTGCCTGACTGAGGAGAGTGTAACTCTCCCTTCTCCACATCCTCCCGTTTAGTAGCTGCAGTGATTAGTAAGATGTCCCTAGAGCCAGCTGTCTGCTCAGGGGTGAGCAAACACAGCTTACAGCTCCAGCAGCCCTGGCTGTCGCGATGGCAGTATAATGGATTTTGTTACAGTATGTCAGTATCTTTTTTGTTTGTTTCTTTCTTTCTTTTTTGTTTGTTTGGGTTTTGCTTGGGGTTTTTTGTTTTTTTCTTGTTTGCTCTGGGGAGCCTAAACCTGGACACAGCACTCCAGCTGTGGTCTGACATGTCCCAAAGAGAGCAAGAACCCTAACCCTTGACCTACTGACCACCCCCTTGCTGATGATGCAGCTTGCTGACTCATGTTCAACATTTTGCCTAACCACCCTATTCTTCCAAACTATTTTTCATCTAGCCACTGCCCAGCTTGTATTTTTCTGTGGGATTACTCCATCCTAAATTCAGGACTTGGCATTTGGCAAGTGCAAAACAAAGCTAGAGTAGTTAAAGTTATATCGTGGTTTAATTTTCATGTCATAAATAAAAAATTTGTTCAGGACTATGCAGCGTAATCCTAGTAGCAGGAGAACTAGCTGCCACGTTTTCCAGGCACTCCACATAAGCAGAGAATGCAGTGGGCATAGCTTGCATAGCTAGAAGTTAAAAAAATGCAAGAACCTTGTTTCAGTGCTTGTGAAAAAAAGTGAAGGACAGCAAAACTGACTGAACAGAAATGGTATTTTCTTTCTGTATAAATTACATAGTGAATAAGTGATTTAAGAATGAGGGCTGAGAGAGAACCAATGTACAATGTTGTGAAACAAGCAAGAGGGAAGCTACTGCAAGGACAACTTTCACCATGAAATAATTAAGTCCATAACATCACACTTGTCCACCACCTACAGCACAGAGAGAAAGGGTAGTATTTTAATATTGATCTAACTCTCTTACGGATATCTCTAGATGGCTGACTACATTCACACTGTTACTCCAGCACAACCCCTCAGAGTGCTGCCTTTTTGCACTTGCAAGCTGAAGTGGTGTAGGTATGAAGACCAATTAACAAACACTGAAATCTTGCGTAATGGCAGATGCTGAAACTCAAACAAGTATCTGTTCTTACGTGGCCTCTGTACCCTGGCAGCCAGGTGAACAGAGCAGGGTATGCCTTCAGTCCTGCTGCAGCCATCGGTCTTGGTTGTGGCTCTGTGCCAGATTTGGGGGATGAGGATGCAGAGCTACCCCTGGCAGCTCATGGGCATTTAAGCACAATTCCATGAATGTTATCAATGACAAAGCTGGCACCATTGACTGTGTCACCTTAAGGTTATCTCGTTCCTTGTGGATAGGGAAAAAGTAGCCCTGAATAGTTAACCCAGGTCAACATGCTGACAACAGCTCATTACCTTGTCTATGATACACACAGCCCAAAAGAGAACATTCCCATTCCTGCCTGCTCCTTTAGGACATTTATCACGTTATGTTTTATAAGGTTTCCTTTTAAACCCAGGATTATGCATAACTGTTAGGAACTTGGAAGGTTTATGGGAAACACTCATTCTGGTTCTCAGCAGTGTATGCAAAACAAAAATTTTCCTGCCTGGAAGAAGAAGCTGCTACTAATTCATGGAACAAGTCCTTTAATTGTCCATTAGGGTCAAATCAGCCCTTTCCCTCACTGGATACCCTGAATGGTGTAAAGATGCCTGCCAGAAAGCTCATGTGAAATAACTTCACTGTGTTCTGTGTCTGATGGAAAGCCAGGAGTGTTGCCTGCAAAGGTGTAGGCCTTACTGTGTATCCATCCCTTTATTCAATGCAGGAATGAAACCTGTGTCGCCACTTCCAGTAGAAACTGAACACCTGGTGGTAACGACCTTGCAGTTTCTAGATGGCAATCTGTCTGTAGAGTTACATGTGCTTACCAATGGAAACACGGTACGTGGCTGTTTTGCAGCAAAATCAATTAAAATGTCAATTGCTGTTTTTTGTCCATAATTTACTATGAGCCTTTATTATTTCTATTGCAATAGCACCCAGAGGCACTTGCACGGACTGGGAACTATGGTAAGCAACACCCTGCACAAGCACATGGGAAAGCGGGATGTTCTCCTTGGATGTCTTGCAATCTGTTGTGCAGACAAGCTGCAACAGGTGAGTGAGAAGTTTCACCCAGTTTCTCATACCTCTGGTTTTTTTGTAGACTCAGACAAAACCACTGTAGCTTGTTCCAAGACTGTTTTTCCAGCTAAACCAGAATAATGCTATTACTAAACAAATCTGGTGTTTCCTATTTGGTGTTATAAATGAATCATATTCTTTTGATCAGCTCTCATTTGCCTGCCTCCCTCAGCTGTGGAGGCCTGCTTGGCTTTTAATTATACACAACTCGATGTACCTGTTACTTTGGTCAGATGCTCTTGGCTTCAGATTAACCATGTGGAATCAAATCAGAGTGAGGGGGCTGAGAGCAGTGTGTCTGATGCTGCCAGTGCTCACTTAAATATGCAAGCAGTGTGTCAGGTGATGCTTAATCAAGTCTGTTTATCTGCCCTAGTGTATTTTGTTCCACCAACCTGTGCCAGTGTGCCCTTATCTAACCTTAGACAGTTCTATAGTCACTCCTTAAATCACATCCTTTCTGCATTTACCACTGAAGTAATTGAAACTTGTTCATTTTTATTACACCCAGGTGAAGTTATTTATTGCATTCTAGCAAAAGCTTGGGACTTGAATCAACTCAATGTTTGTTCCAGCTTTGCTACAAACTTGCTGGATGAAGTGGGCAGGTCCCAACCTAGCCAATGCAATTTCCTCTTCTATAAAGAGGTGCCAATTGCATGGCAATATGTGGCTCAAGAGCTGCAACACCAGGTGTCAACCACTGAGCTGTTGAAGGAAAACACTGTAGAAATGCAGCTTATTATTGCAGCAGAGTCTGCAGACACTCTGCACTTACTGCTGTGAGTAAGTATGTGCAGTGTGTCCTCATGCCAGACACTGTGCATAAGCACTGATATGCTGACAAATTCGAAGTTTGACCTACTTACAGCTGTGTATGGTTTGCGTTACCGCCAATTTACTGAGTGCTTATCACTCAATTTACATCGTGCTTTATAGCACCATGGTGCCACGTGGTGAGAATTTGCTGTCCAAGTGGAGAATATGGGCAGAACTGTCACAGAGGAGTCCCTAAGGGCACTACCAAAATCTGATTTGTCAGGAGGAACAGGAGATGGGTTTCTGAACTACAATTCACCTGAGGAACAGACTGATTTTGACTCGAAGACATTTTGGCCATTTTCTAACAGCTTGTCCCAGTGAGTAGGGTCTGATGCAGTAGCATGGCTAAGGCAGTGCCTGCAGAAACTGTTCTTGGAGTCTTCAGAAAGCAGAATAATTCTTCTCCCTCTTAAGCAATTTATTCCAGGCAAGCAGATCATGAGGTTGGGATATCTCTTTTCCAAGGGGATATGGGAGCCTATATCCCTATGCTGGATGTATGCATACATGTGCCTGTGTATACAAGAAGATATCTGTGCAATCCATATAAAATTGCAGACTGTTTCAGGTCTGCACTGTAGGTTGGTGCCATGCTCCATCTGTGCATCCAAGCCATTTGCCACCGCAAAAAGTTGTGTTCCTTGTTCCTTCCTGACTTAGCCACGTTCCCCACCAACACATCCCAGATCACTCTGCTGATCCCTGTTCCCTGGCAAGGTACAGCACTGCGCAGCTTTGGTGCCAGTTCTGAACTAACTGACTTGGCCTTAAAAGCAGGACATTAAAGCATGAGTCCAGCTAAAATGCCTTCTCAACATTGTGAGAGCAAAATGGATTATCTAGAGACAACTTAGGTATGTGTCTCAGATTTCGCCTTGCCACAGTTGCTAGGCATATAGTCCTGTTATTGATCCCATGAGAGTTAGCATCTCTCTAAGTCACAGAGGAGGTGAAGCAAAAAGTGTATTGATTCATATATTTTAAGACCAAGGGACTATTAGGATCACATAATGTTAGTTCCTGTATATCATATAATTTCATCCAGTAATTTCTGCATCAAACACAAAATGTTTCAGGTGATACACACCTTTCAGAATGAAAAGTAATTGTGTTGTTTTTTTTTTTAACTCCAATGATGAAGAAATAATCTCAACAATTTGTTTCTGAAATAATTATCCTCAGCCTTGAAAATCCACAGCTTGAAGTTTGAATTTGTCTCGTTTCAGCCTCTTGATACTGTTTTGATATGCTTTCATATGCAAAATTAAGGAGTTTTCACTCCTAGAAATCATCCTTTGTAGTGATTTAGGCCATGAATATGTCACAGCACTTTCCCTTTATATTCTCTGAATAGTGACATGCTTTATTGAGTTATGGCCATAGCAATTTTTGATGATGAGCTACTAAAAATGTAGCTCATCACAACAGAAAATTGTAGAAACAAGGCAAAAAGCCTGGGATGTCAAACACAGTGTCAAAAATATGGGCTTCAGTGCAGACTTTTTCCTTTTTATAATGCACATAATCCACTGCACACCATAATAAACATATCAACATGGTGTTGACTTTTTTTAGCTGAAATAGATCAGTGTAAGGGCCAGTTTTACATCTAGGAATAACAGAACCACCAAGACATGTTTGACTGACTAATTAAAAGTATAGTCTTATTCCTTTGGTTCCTATGTTACTTTTTATAATCTTCCCTTCAGAGAAATCTGATCTAATGGATATTAATGTAAAGGGGAGTTTGTCAGTGATGTCTGGATCTTTGAAATAAACCTTGTTATGTTATAATAAATTAAGTTTTCCTGTTCCCAAGCCAGGCCATTCACTTTTTTTTTTTTTTTTGGTGAATGCTATCTCATCTGTGAAGACATGGAAAACAATAACAGTCTAATCAATCAAGTGGAATAGAACAAAGTGGTCTTTGTGTAAATAGGAAACTAATTCTAGTATTGTACAAAGAGTAGAATACAGAAGAAAGCAAAGAAATATTGAAGTATGCAGAATAAGATTATCTGAGTAGTATATTTTTGTTGAAATGATATGGTAAAACGTATTTCAGCAAAGCAACATTCCTGTTTCAGAATATTAGTCTCACACAGAGTTACATAAATTTATATATGCTTTATCAAATGCATAAAAGGTCAGGTCAAAAAAAAAAGGTGGAATTCAGAACAGTATGAAACTCTCATGACATTCCCAGGGGCCAAAAGCAGAGCTGCTGTGAGAAGGCACAGCTCCATTTAGTCCCTGGTGTACAGTACAATATCCTGTTGCTGGGAAAAAGAGCCTTGTGTATCACCTTTGGTTAGGCTCGTAGCAAAACATTAACATTCTAACACCAATGCCTCAAGGTTTCCAGACAAGGGCTGTATTTTCTGTCTGTTCAGTGTTCATATCAAATGAAGTACTAGTGGGCTGGGGTTTGTGCTACCTCATTTTCTGTACCACAATTCTAAAATTTCTGACACACCAGATTTGGTTAACTTGTGGATTTTCCAATAGTCACTAAGACTGGCTGAATAAAGAAGTGTGAATTATTCTTGCAATTAACTCTGACTCTGAGGCAGATAATCATCATTGTAAAGTGCATTAAATATGACCTGCAGCTATTTGATCTCATGCTCTAATCCTCCCAGCTCTTCTAAGCTAAACAAAGGTGGGTGAATCAATAGTGAGATAGATGGTTTCATTCCAGGAGAAGAGCATGTGCAAGTCAAGTGGAACAATATTGCCTTTTGTATCATTACTGAATAGATGTCCCTGCACACTGCACTGTAGTGATAATCTAAATGAAGAGCTCCGTGTATTTTGGAACTTCTGAGGCTCCACCACTACTATGTCTGTGCTGGGATGTCACTTCTCACTATACCCTGCAGGCTTTTCCTTGTGTTCATCCCCATCACACAATGGCTTGATACTAGTGAAATAAAGGAAAAATGCCCTATATTTTCCCTTGACTCACTGGTGTAGCCTTTTGCTTGGTTGCGCATACTTTGTACTCACTTGCAGCGGATGGGAAGTCACCAGGCTAACAGCACCTGCATAAATGTAAAGGGGACAGCAGGCTGAGCCTCTGGCTCTGAATGTGCAGAGAAGCAAATCTCAAATCAGAGTGCTAGTGGAGCTTATTCTTTTGGGGTGTAAGATGGAGATATATATGACACTTTAAAGGAAAAAGAAACCCCAAAACCCAACTCAGAAAAAAAAATGTTGTATTATTCTGTCCCAGTTCTATTTCACATCTTTATATTATATCTATTTTCATCCTGTCATCTATGAAATTAATTTAGTGCCCCATAATTTCTAAACATAAATGTCTAAATGTACTCTTTTCTGTTGACATGAACTGATGAAGAGCTGCTGTATTTCACTGGTGTATGAATGAAATAATTCACTTCCTTGCTTACCTCAGTGATGCATTTCGGCATTTACAAAGGTAATAGTGTCTGCAGAGCACTTGGAAAGTCTTACACAAAAGGCACCAGAACAATGCAAAAACTACTGTCAATATTAGTGAATCACTTCAGCCACCAAGGGAAAACGGGCTTGCGTTTTAATACAACAAACAAACCACAGCAGTATTTACTAAACACTTTAAAGATAACAACAGCTACAGAAATACCAAGAATTATTAAGGTTTCTTTGTGAAAACATTAATTGCATGGTGATAAACAGTATTGCAACTTTCGAGCCCATATACAGGCAGATTAAGCACCTTTGGTTTACAGGGAGCCCAGAACTGAAACCATCCCTCTCTCCAAAGGCTCCAAGATGAAACAAATGCTCCCAAAAAGAAGGTTTCCATGCCAGAAGTCTCATTTTGGTTGAGTAGTGTCTTTGCTGAAGCTAGATTCAACTTCAGCCTGAATGGGGCCGAGAAAGTCTTCACTGCCTGTTCTCCACCATGGAGCCCCCTAGACAGCCTGTATCAGCCAGCACTAACGAGAGCAACAAGAGAGCAACAAATCTCTCCCTTTTACCTGTGCTAGTCCCACATTTCAAACGTTGTCTGGAAATAAGAAAAGCCCATTATAGCACAAGATCACTCATAAAAAAAAAAAAAGACCTGTTAACTGCATCCTCTCCGAAGGTCAGCAGATGCTCTGTATCAGACACAGGGACCCAGGTGTTCTTCACATGTTTCATGAGATCCTCAGCTGCAGTGACCATTCATAGAGGCAGCTGGACCCAGGACTTGGAAAGTACTACTCCAGGTGGTGGGGAGCAGACATGCATCTTCCCATGGACAGGCACAGTTGAAGAAGCTCTTTGCTGAGTAACTGCTCCCTTTGGGATGAGACAACTCTCCCAAGAAAATACACCTGGCAGAAAGGAAGGGCCACCTGTAGACACTGGATACCTGCATTTGTTGTCTCAGCTTCTTTACTTCAGCTGTTGCAGGACCACTGTTGGCTTGCCTTGTCATCTCTCCTATGCTCTGCTATCAGGAAAAAATAGGAGACCTTCACCAACAGTGGATGCTTCCACATTTTTAAGGAGGGCTGTGTGATTACTACAGCCTGTCTGATATTAAGAGTATTTATTGCATAGCTACTGAAGACCTTCTAATGATTATTCACCTCCTTTACAAATATGAAAGGGCTTTTCACCTTTAGAGTGTGGTTGTTGCCAGTTGTTGATCTGAAGAAAATTTAGGGTGAAAGTTCAGTATTGATGCCAGGCTGCCCAGAGTCCCTCTACTGTTCTCCAAAATAGTATGTTCACCTTCAGCCCACTGGAGGCTCCAGATAAACCTGTCCTCTCCAATGCTGTTTGTTAAAGAAGTTAGAGTGCAGTCCCTTGTAATGCTGTGCAATTTAAGATCCCAATAAGGCTCTTGAGATTTCTGCATGCTCAGTATTTTTAGTCTTTTGCAGAACTTAACCCTGGATACAGTCATCCTCTAAGCATCTTGCATAATTCTTTGGTTCTGTACCAGTTCATCTGCAAGTTTCTGTTAGGCACAACATTATTTTAATTTTAAAATACAGCAGCATAAATTACCTAAACAAATAAATTTTTCTTATTCCACTGTTGGAAAACTTATAGCTTTCCTATTTAATGCAGAATAGAAATTGAATAGCAATTCCAGCATGCAAGAAAAGGTACGTCCAGTTCTGTTCTCTTCACCAGAACACTGACTTCTTACCTAACTTACTCACAAAAAGAATAACTTTATCATTTGATAATACATATGGCTAATTTGCAATACGTAAACTACATTCATTTGTGCTAGCTCACCTACAGATTTCCTTTTAACTCACCAAAGCAAAAGTGCAGCAGTTCAGCTGAATCCTAGGCAGACATTTCTTAAGCAAGAATTATTTTGTGTCCTTACAATCTTGCTTGTCTTCAACTTTTAAAGCAATTCTTCAGTAATTTGCCAAGGTTTGAAAGCAGGTGAAGTGCCTGGATTTATGTACTGAACTAACTTTTTACTTAAAAATACAACTCACTGTAAATTAATCTCTAATGGTTTTGTGGCTAACAGGACATGGTATATACTGTTTATACTGCAGAAATGACTGGGTTTTAATGGGGTGTCTTAGAGCAACATGGTTAAAACATAGCTCTTCACAAACCACCTGCAATTTGCACTGCCTTCCCCACACAGGCACTAGTAGCATGTCTAAATGTCTTAACCACAACAAAGGCCAAAACTACTTTTCAGACTTCATTTTCTGTGTCTGCATTAATTAGTGGGCCTGTTCAGGTATGGCTACGTGTAACCCTCTCACCAACTGTTGAAACACCTGTACACTGTGCGCTTCTCCCTTAGCTCCTGCCACAGACCTGGGTAACGAGTGCTTTGCATAGCAGCTTTGGGTACTAAACCATAGTGTCACATATCTGGGTCCAGAACATAAAAATACCACTTGTGTAGCATCTGTGCGGTTTGTTGTGCCTGACAGCTGAAATTCTGATGTACTTGCACCTGTGGAAAAATGCCCTGGTTGGTTTGCTCAGCAACCAGTCCTCCTCTACCCACAAAAATGCACATAAGGTTGAGGAAGGATCCCCATACGCTGCGTAGGTATTGCAAAATCAACTGCTCCGCTGTGTTTCTGTTGCTGGACAGATCGGCAGATAAGGATGCTGCAACTGAGAGGACATCCCCTTGCTTTTTGTTTGGTTGGTAGCTTTTGGCAAAATTTGTAATACTCTCGATCATCTTTATGAAGCTTCATGTAGTAGCAAAAATGTTACCTCAGCCCTGGGCTGACAGGAGAACTTTTGCTGTTGTGGTGGCTCAGGCAGGATCTCACCTCTAGTCTCACGTGGCACTTGGAGGTCGAGAGGAATGGTCACTGTCAGCAAAGGGAGGGCAGGGATGTCATGGGGTCACTCCATGACCAAATGAATCCAAACGGCTGCAAGGTCCAGATATCCTTCTGGCACAAGGGCCGAGTGCTCCCGACCCACGCTGTTACGGGTGTGTGGCCATGACAGCGTGCAGATGTGTCTGAAGCAGCAGGAGTGCTTGCCTGTGCCGGGATGCGGGGGGGAGCAAACGTCAGTGCTGGGATCGGTGGGATCCTGGAGGACAGGCAGGGCTGTGGTGTAAACACAGCTCCTGGGCCATCCCCTGTTCTCGTCACGGTCCCGCGTTCAGCGATGCCGGGCAGAGGCCCCAGCCCATGGTGACCCTGTGGCAAGGGCCTGGTGCGTTCAGGGAGCGTGTACTGGACAGGCTAATCAGTTCTGCCAACTGTTCCAACCTAGGATTACTGTCATGCTACTTGTGGTCAGGGCACATCTCTGTCAAACTGCATCTGCTACAGGGCTGCATTAGCTTTTCCTTTGCTTTTCCTTTGCACGAAGGAGTCGGAGGATGCGTTCATTTTTTGTTAGTTCCGCCGGCAGTTCATTTGCCTGGAACAAAAAACCCTTGAGGTTAGCAGAAATGAACGAGCAATTCCCAATCATGGTTGAAAAGCATTACACTCTGCAGAGGATGGTACTGGGCATTATAATGACATGGGTTTTTTCTACTGTCGTCTCCACCACTGTTGAATATATCTTAGGAAATAATCTTTCAGTGTTCAAGTATTACTTAAGTCTTCAGAACAATTCCAGAGTGCAGTTTGAGTGACAGCTTATTTTGTGCTGACTGTCCAGGCTAAATGCGCTTGGGCTCCCTATGCTTCTGCCACAGAAGTAAAAGAGAGCACAACTGCTGATTTTTTGGGGAGATGAGGCAAGTCCTTATGTACTAAAGTCCATCAAAATCCAAGGGAAGACTTAAATTGCTATGAAACAGTGCTATGCTGTAAGGTTGGTAATAGAACATGAGTTTATTGTTGGTTTTTTTATTCGTTGAATACAATTTTGGTAACATAAAGTATTTATGATGAAGCTGCATCTGAAAATCAGTAATGCTGTCCTGCAAATATACTCTGTCATGCCAAATGGCAAATTGTTTAAAAAAAAATTTAAAAAAAAATCAGTAGGAGAGGTTTCAGCCACACACTTTTTTCCACTGCACACCCTGCTGCTGCAGATCACTATCAGTAGCAGAAAAATCTTGTACATTTTCAGGTTATAGTATAAAACCAAAATGTCTATTAGCAGAGACTACTGTGTGAGTGGCATTAACTATGCTGCCATCAAGTGGAATCATGCAGAAATTAACAGCTACAGATTTTATATTAAATGACCAAAATATTTACAAGATGTGCTGGATTATTTGTTTTACAAACTTTCGCTCGCCCAGTCATAAACCAGAAGTCAATGCCAGACCATTGATTTACAGCTTAACAAACCCATATCAAACTCTAGCAGCAAATAGTTCAGAAATGTGTCAGAGGAAGACATATTCACAGAAATTATCAAACATGTAATGTTGAAACATTTCACAGGATAAAACCGTGGTAAGTTTTCTACAGAAAATTTGCTGGTATCAAAAGTATGCAAAACTAATTAAAAATCTAACAGATCTACAGTAAGATGTGGGAAAGATGCATATAATTTGGGATTTTTTTTTTTTTTTTGGTATTAGCAATGCTCTGAATTCTACACAGAAACATGGGCTGCCCCCACCTCAACGGCACACACGGCTCCACCGCTCGGTGCTCCCCCTGTGCTCCTCGCCTGGGAGGATGGCGTGCCAGGACCTACCTTGTTCCTCAGGCATGGATCCGCTCCTGCCTCAAGGAGCAGTGCCACTGTCCTCACGTTGCCACTCAGGACGGCTGCATGGAGAGCAGAGGTCCCATTCTAGGAAATGCCAGTGGAGGTGTTTGTACCATGCATGGGAAGAAAAGCAAAAGGCTGTGAAACACAAATGCTTGCAAAGAACAGACCTATGAGCAAGAAAGTAGCAACACAGAAGAGATTAGGTCATCAAAGGCATAGGATCTGATTTAGGGTGCTGGCAGGCTAGTGGGATGTGAAGGAGGTGATTTTACATGCTTTAATAAAAATAAGAGTCAAGTTCACTTTACCACAGCAGTATTTCCTTTTAATAATCACTCTTGTCAATAGATCAGAGGTGACATGAACACAGCACTTGTTTCTGCTTGGCAAAATCAGTCACTAGCAAGTGAAACAGAAGCACAAGCAGTAATGGAAGCCATCTGTGCATTTTATCTTCTCTCTCTGATGATTAATGGCCTCAGTGTCAGGCAGCTGACTGGTGGGGGTTTTTATGGCTGGCCTTTTGTTTGTGGTTGCAAACTGACAGTTCAAATATGTATGGAAGCTATTTCATACTCGAAATTAATAACTAAGTTGATGCCACCTACATTTTCAAGTACATTAAGTTTGCCAATCATTTGCATGCACAGAGGCTATCAAAGTATGTGATTTATGGACACATAAAATTAGGTCAGCCATTAAAAAGCAGCTTCCAAATAGCTGTTATTTTTCAAGTCACTTTATGAATTCAGAAGAAAACAAAATCAGGTAGAGAATCTGCTTACAACAGATCTTTTAGGGCACTATTTTGCTGACTAAATGAAATAGAAGGCTGGGTATAATGTTAAAACCGTACAGTCAAGAGCAATCTACTTACAGTAGAAATAAAATCAAGTGACAAAAGGCAGCATTTCTTCTACGACACAATGTGCTTCCTCATTCCAAGAATTAAATTCACAGTTTTGTTTAAAAAGATTTGTGAATGGCATTAAGGCTAAAAAAGACAATTTCATTTTTGTCTTGACTTTTTTGGGCTCAAACTCCTATCATCTTCCACTAGAATAGTCATAAATGCCAGGTCTTTCATCAGACCCTTTACCTTCTTGTGTTCTGCCTAAAAAATCTCTGTGTTTCACTACTAACCTTCAGCAGGCCAAGCGTGGGAGAGAATTTCAGCAACTCTTCTATCACATTGTTGTAGCCTTTAATGGCAGCCTTCAGTAAAGCAGTTGTACCATCCTTTAAAAAAAGAGGAATGTCATAAATGCCTTGCCTGCATTCTCCTTGCAGGGGAAGCTGGAGGGGAAGAAAAAGCTGGAGGGAAACGCCAGCTCTCCCCACGCATCTGAGAGGAGAGTCTCCCCTGCTCATCGTCTTTGAGGGGGCACCTCCACAGCATGTCCTGGTTTTAGGACCATGGAGGATTGTTCCTCTAGCAGGTGAAAACTTCAGGATAAAATGAACCTGTGACACCATATACCATCTTTGTCTCTCAACTATGTGGACATTTCCATTCCCTTATTCCAGAAGGTCCCTCCAGGAAGCCGTCCCAGACACAATGGGAAAAAGGAAACCCATGGTGGGACTTTGCAACCTGACAAACAGGATGGACTCTGGAGGCACCAAGCCTCCATCCAGGCAGACTTACAGCTCCCCAAAGGAGGCATTAAGCTGCAGACAGAGCGCTGGAGGAAGTGCTACTCACGTCCCGTGCGGCGTCTCGCTCAGCTCCCCGGAGCAGCATCACTCGCACCACTTCACTGTGACCCATCTGCGAGGCAATCCACAAGGGAGCTGTCCCGTCCTGCAAACAAAATAAGACTGCTGATGGCTTCACTTCGCTGTTCTGTGCCCTCAGATATCTTACTGCCCAAGCCTACTGGAATTGATGTACTTCAATTACTCAATCAAATCCTACAGGGAGACAAAAGCAAAGCTGTGTCCAAACCCATGTGGTAGGTTGGTGTATCAAGTTAGAACTGCTTCAGCTTGTGGAATAGAGCCACCCTGACACCCTTAATGCCTTGCACCTTTTGCTGGACATGTGCATTGCTCTGTGAAATTAAAGCCCAGTAAGGCACCAGCCATGCCTAAAATACACAGGGAAGTTTGAAACATGAAGGCTAAATGCTATCCTGTGCACTTTGAACTCTAGGTGGTTAGATGTGACAGAGGATACAGGCAAACCTCAGCATGCACAGGCAGATTCTGCAGCTGGGTGCCTGCACACAGGGAGTGAAAGCTGTTTACAGAAGCTAGGGAGCAATGCAAAGTGCTCACCAACTTTCAGTATTAAATCATGTTATCCACCCTCAGGGAATCTGGTAAAAATATTCTGCCTTACAGTGAAGATGAGTATTTCACAAATTTTATCTTCAAAACTCCACTGGAAAACAAGGCAATTATCAAGGAATCCAGCATGAAACAATCTGCTTTGGAAAAAGGTCCTATGCAATCATTATTTGAGCACAAAACCTCAGAAAATAAAATGTGCATTCAGACTAAGCTAAACTTTGTGATGGATTTCCCTCCCAAAGGCAAAGGTGAGTTGAAGCACTAGAAGTATTTTGCACTGCAAGTAGAATTTCGTTTTGTGTTTTTTCCTCTTTTTGATTCTAAATGGCCTGATTCTCCAGACTGCAGGAGGACTCCAGAAGTTATGTGGTGCCAAACTGATTCTCGTGAGCCTTTAAAAAAGGCTTTGCCTGTATGGACTTTAATGTAGAAGTGAGGCCCCACAAAGCAGGGTGCCTCTTCTTGCCAGTTCCTCTCACCACCCTCCGCAGCCTGAAGGCTTGGCTCAAAAGAGGAAGACAAACTAAACTGAGACTTCAAAAACAGCCTTAATGAGAAGTTTCAGGTGAAATCAACTTTTTATGTTAAATAAGATATTTCCACCTTGATCAAAGAAATAGTCTTGTTCCCCAGTGCCAGTTGAAGATTCCTATGACTTGCTCATGCAATCCAGAAAACCATTGTTGAACCAGTTCTCTGCTTTCCATGGACTAGTGAATTAATCCTTTCAAAGAAACAGAAAAGTTATTTCTTCCTTTGATATAATAATCTGGGCTTCCCTTTTTCTGATTCTGAGAAGGAACAACAAATGCACATACTGAGATCTTCAGTATTCTCAAATGGTGAGGAACATGATCTTTGCCCACCCTTGTATAACTTCCCTATAAATTAACTCATTGAAATTAGAGACTGACCTCATTCTGGTATATATCCTGTTAATACAACGAGTGTTCTTTGTGATTCAAAATTAACAAAGGCTGTCTTGTATACAGTGTGTGTGATGTTAGTGTGATGGCAAAAACTGTCCCCCCCTGACTTATAGTGTTTTCCCTACCAATAAGCCGACACTTCATATTTTTCTAATCTCCTCCCACCAGAGGGCTCTAGAAAACAGCAATAGATGCACTGAAAAAGCCTGTAAAACTTCATAAAAATATCAGAGAGCATTTTATACAATTTAATCTGTGTGAAGAACCAATGCTGTGCAAATCCATGCTTGTATTTACACAAGCAATGAAAACACAAGCTCAGCATAGGAAACACAGCAGCTTTTTTTAATTCATAGTGAAGTTTTTAAGAACAACTCCTATTTTCAGGTATAAGTGAAAAGGAGCAAAAGGAAATGCAAGTGTTGGGTAACATCACTGCTACCATTAATTGTCATCAATAGTACTGCTGTTAGACATCATCCTCAGCACCTCAGCTATAGGATAGAGGCATAAGTACCTTATGGGGGAGAGTGGCTGTCTTGGAGGACTTAGCCTGAAAAGAAGAAAGATAGTGAAGATGATGATGGGCTCACATTGACTATGGTCAGCTTCTTTCTCTTATGCAAACAGTATCTAGCATTCAGGTTTATGCAAATGTCTATATTATTTTTATGGAGTAGATGAGCTTTCTGTCCATTTTCATGTCGGTGAACTATGCAAAGCAGATACTACATTCTACTAAGAGGTCACATGAGAATTTATGTGTAAACAGATTACGGCTTGGAGATGAGTCAGGAAAAAAGTGAGAACAGGGAAAGATACAGCTCAAAAACTACTTTCCTTTCTTTGTCCCTCTGTCCACCCAGCAGACTGCAGACCACTACATTCCTAGAATAATTTTGAACACCCCATATGTTTGTAAGGTGTTCTTTTCTCCACATTTGGTTACAAGCTAGTATATATGGACAACACCTTATTATATCCACGAGCCAGAAGTTCCAAATATACTCTGACTGAAATTAATAATGCTCTTTCTCTTACCCATTAACTAATGACTTTGTCTTCCAGCTTTGAATCTCAACTTTTGCTTATGGCTTGAAGTTCTAGAAAAGGCCATGTTAGGGTGGGTGAAAGACCCCTCAAATTTCCAGTACGTATTTCCAGGGGCAGAGAACCCCTACTCTCAGGCTACTCAGTGTCATCTCCTCCACTGCTCTGCCTATTAGTCCACTTGCACCACTACACCTAATTTGCCAATAGCAAATTGCTTGCTTGCTGCTATATAGATTTACTGGCTTACATGTATGTATAATTGCATATCATGTGCTAAGAAAAAAGTCATTAATTTTCAGATTATTTTCAATCTGCTTAGCCAGCCAGAATAAAGCCTGTTGGGACACGGACTGCCAAAACAGCATTGGCAAAGAATCTTACAGCTTTGTTTTGTAAGTTGAAGAAGCATAGAAACACCTCCTGTAGCAGGCTTCAGACACTGCCCCCAGCTCTGTCTAGACAAAAAGATGACAAAAGAATTCCTGCCCGGCTCCTCAATATTGGCAAGAGCAGAAGGCAATTACAAGCCAAGAGAAAGGACACTGCCAGGGAAGAAACTTTCCAGGAAGCTTCACTATTTGGTCTTGTGAGAGGTGAGCTGGAGGGCTTGCACATGGACAGCCAGGACCATTCAAAAATGCTCTGTGGTGTCCCAGGAATACCCCCATGGGATGGGAGGTGGGACCCCAGACTGAGGGGGAACTAGTACCCACTACAGCAGCAGGAGGAGACAGAGAAGGCAGATGCATGTGTGCAGGTCCATGGATTAAACCTCCAAACTCCCAAGGTAGAGAGGAAAACCTGGATACCACAAGGAAGGAGAAGATGAACTCACACCTGGCACTCTGCAGCCCTGTATTTGAGGTAATGTTGCCTGGAAAAGTTTTCTACCCTAGTGAGAGCAATGTAGCTTGTAAATGAGAGTGAGGGCTGTCTGGCATCAAAACTGCCCATTCTAGAGCTACATTCCTCATGACCAACACACCACCTTCTAACAAAGTACAAATCCATTTGTTAGTAAGAAAGAGACTGAAGTCCATCCAACCATTACTAGACTAATTAAACAGTAAAAATGTTCCATTTGTTAAGGAAGTGTTTCAGATTACAGTGGGCCCAAATACAAATGCCACGCACTTATCCAGGCATAATCTTAGCAGGGATCGGAGGTACCCTCAAGCAAAGAGGGCCTGTCCTGCTGGAGATGAAACAGAGGAGCCAGGAGGAACATTCACACAGAGACAAGTCTTTGCCTCAACCAAGATTTAAAAATGCCTCGTGAAACATTGCGTTGTAGAAATTGGATTAGAGAGCTAAAAAAATAGTGTCAGAAAGAATTAGCTGCATTGTAATTACAGATAGCAGAAGGCAGTTTTAACGGCAATAGGGTTCAGCTAAACCTAAGGCTCCCCGACTCTATTTTGACTTACTCAAAAGGCATTAATGCATACATTGGTCTCTCCTTCTACATTGAAACTTTCGACTGTATTAATTAACAGCTTTTAACTTTTCTTAAGCTTTTTCTAGGGAGACAGTGTGGAGGCAACCTAGGAGCAGCTAATGTATCAATCCAGGGGTAGCTGCCCGCACAGCTCTGGTGCTCGGAGGTGGAG
The DNA here is from genome assembly GCA_013397845.1 of Melanocharis versteri. Classification (NCBI taxonomy): domain Eukaryota; kingdom Metazoa; phylum Chordata; class Aves; order Passeriformes; family Melanocharitidae; genus Melanocharis; species Melanocharis versteri. The sequence continues at coordinate 1,434,710 of VZTG01000673.1, read as the reverse complement.
GTAGGGACAGCAGGAAAACTGTTTTAGTTAAGGCAGGTAAAATACTAATCCTCTTTCCTTACACCACAGCTAGGAGTGTACACAGACCTACATATGCAGAAGAAGCATATAGATCAGTGTCTGTTGCCAGGCTATGATTTGTCAGGCTTTTAGTGCAGATGAAAGGAAATACTGAAAATACCTGGCAGAGCTTGTCTCATGCCACGTTGTCCACTGTTATTAGAGTTTTTGCACATACGCTCTTGCCTGCTGCTTTTTCACTTGCTGCAGTCAGTGATCACAGCCACCTGGCTGACATGCACGACTGATTACAAGGACAAGACCTTATCCCATCAATTTCAAATGTGCAGTGAAGACCCAAGACAACTACCTTGCCTGCAGGGTTTCAGCAGATCACAGGCAAGGCTCTCTCAAAGCAGGCAGAGATTCCTGAGAAGCCCCATCTCTAACCAGACGTTTCTACGTGCTGGGTGTAAAGCTAGCTGTGCATCTCTCACTTCTGGCCGTTTAGGCACTGATTTTAGAGGCAAGAAACAGACAAACATCTAAGAAATCCCTTTATTTGGAAAGCCAGAGAGCTTTCATACATGTCTCTGTACACCACGTATGCTTACCTGTCCCATAGTTAATTTAAAACCTAGAAAGCCTCTCGCACCCTTACCTAACTCCAGCATCCAGTGATGCACAGTGGATCCAGCCCTTAACCCCCCAGCAGGGATCTCTGAACCAGCCACAAATCTAGCTCACACTTCCCATTTAATGATCAAACATCAGCCCCTACACTTGCAGAGGAGCTAATCTCATGCTTATGGCTACTGGTGGTCATATGTGTTTGCAACACCAGGCTCACTAGAGTGACCAGCTGGAAATGGGGAGAAAGGCTTTTCCACATGTATCAAGAACTTCCAGAGGTAAAGGCAACACTCATGCTTGAATTTCTGAATGCACAGGAATGACACAAAGTAAAACTAAAAAATAAAAGCATTTTTCAAAGATAAACTTTGACACCAAAGCCATGTCTGAGGGTCTGGAGATTTCAAAAAATAGAATTTAGTACTCCCTGCTCCTACAGCTCCCAGATTTTCAAAAGATCTTCAAAAAATTTTCTAAAGAACTCAGGGATGTGGTAGGTTGTGTAGACCTTCAAAAGTAATGTGGTACAACACAAACACATCCGGAGTTGCAAAAATGTAGTGCAAGGCCCTTACATCAATATTCCATACAGCTGGAGGGTTTTATTTTGATTTAGTCTGGTGCCTGACCCAGACATGCATGTGGTTCAAACCTGTTTAAAGAAGCAGTCAGTGGTTTGATCTGCTCTAGAATCGTAGAATCATTTAGGCTTGGAAAAGACCTCTGAGTCCAACCATTAACCCAGGACTGCCAAGTCCACCACTAAACCATGCACCCGAGTGCCACACCTACACTGTCTTTTAAAAACCTCCAGGAATGGTGACTCATAGGGTGTAAGGTGTAGGACAAGAGCAGAGCTTTCAGTTTCACTTCTTCCAGAAATGACTGAGGTATTGACTTCAAAATCATGTTACCAGTCTGAACTAAAACACAGAATGTGGGCACGGCCACAGATTGCCTTCCAAGGAAACACCTCCACAGGAACCCAATGCCTGGAGAAAATTCCAGTGTTAATTTTCGTAACTATAAAATTAGAACCCAGCTCTGCCGTGAAGTGTTGATCATACCTGTCGTGGCTGGTTAACTTTTGCTCCTGAAGAAAGCAGCAATCGGATGACATCCAGATATCCTCCTTGTGCCGCCAGGAAAATTGCAGAAGCTCCATCCTAAGAACAAACATATCTGTCTTACACCGTGTTGAAATGATGCCATTTTTCCACACAAAAACAAATCAAACTGACTCAAGTTCTCATTCTTTAGTCATTATGCTTTGTAACAGCAGATGTACAGCCATGCTCAAGAAATAACTACCAAAATGCAAAGTCTAGTTCATAATAAACTATGGCAATATTTTCATTCATTATGCACAAATACTGGCTCTCATCATATATCAAATCCAGCATTAAATCCTGAGTCTAGGATACTAAGAGTCTAGTTCATCAAAGCATTGAGTTACATAACTAGAAATTAGTTCCTGCACAGCAGTATTTGTTCATTTAGATTTTATATGTTCATGCAGAAGTGTTCTGCTACATGGATACATGGTGGAAACATGTCAGGTGCTTTTCAAGACTGCAAACCCAAGTGCTGAACTCTGCCCTTGAGGCTGAAGGAGTAAGGCCTGTGCCATACTACTGTGCCACCCCAGAAACCACCAGGCTACTGCTCTGGCACATCTTGTAGAAGAGACTTCACCTGTAATATAGTAATCTAAAAGTATTTCGTAGCTGTATCAGAAACCATAATTTTCCTGCAAAAAGCTTGTGAAAGAATAAATTGTGAACAAATACAGGGTTTTATTTTTCTTTGACATGTCTTTCATGTGCAGATGTTCTCAGAATTTTACTTCAGAGAAACCTCTTCCATAGGAAAAAAAATTAGAAGTCATATTTCATTAAGTGTTTTTGATGAAACATTTTCAAACAGCATTATAATCCATCTAACCAACTATAAGTAGAAATCTGTATTGAGGGTGGGACAGGTGTTTACCCATCCTACATCCACAGCACTAAGCACAGGATGTGCTAGGACAAGTTTTCCCAGGAGGCAAGAATCTTTTAGTTTAAATAGAGACAGGAATTAACCCCTTTACTGCATCTCAGATGTGCAAGTACACATCTCATGCCAGCTCAGGCAGGTGCTTATCACAAAATACAGGGCATTTTAGTGAAAGCTTGTTGTTGACCTTGTTGGCATATCACTATGTTGGGACTAAATGCTGCTGTCTGCAGAGAGAGTGCTTAGCTACTCCTCTAACTGAAAAACTCAGCACAGACTTGGTGAAGCATGAGCTGAATATAGTGGCCCAGTGACTGAATTTAGGATGTTTGACATTGATTTCAAGACAAATGTCCTGGTAAACAAAAGAGGTGTCTGCTGGAACTATGAATGCCTGTCCCTGGGCCCTCTGATGGGCTGTTTTCTCTGGTTGTTGTGTACATATATGAAAAAACCTGACGGTACCAGAGCCTTTGCAGGCTTCCTCCAGAGACAGAGAACACTTCAATTTAGAAAGTAAACAAGGTTGTGTGATATTAAAAAAGCTCTTTATTGTAGGAGCAATCAAGATGGAGAACCTTGCATTCACAGATATCTATTTGATTTGAATTGATGCTGTAATGAGAATGCTGTTTTGAGGCTATAACATATTTCTGTAAGAAATACTATTTAGTTAGGGTATTCTTTTGTCTCCTGCTCTCCTGACCCCTCACATGAGTCAATTTAAGTTTAAAACATTGATCTTGATGGTTTTTGGGAGAAGTATCCAAATGTATGCTCAAAATCCCTCTCATTTGGCTGCCTGCCAGTGAAACTGCCATCCAGGTACCACTTGACAAATGCAGCTTGGCCCACAAAAAGAGCTAAACACTTATTTTTCAAGAGATTGTATTCTTATTTTATTACAGAACTGTTTCTGACTGGCTTTGCCCAATGTCTGCGAGCAATAAAAGTACGTTTTTAAATCCAATTGCAAATATTGCTCATTTCCAGGAGAGACAACAAGGAAGTTATTTTACTGCCTTGACCTCTGGGTAAGAGTCTGCAGGTGTGGCAGCGTAGCTATTTTTAAACTGAGTGGCAGCCCCTGGGACTACCCTGCAGAGGGATGAATCACTGCCCTCAGATCAGAAGGACAATTCCCATTTGCACAGCAGCAAGGGTGGAACAGCCTTCTTTATAAATGAGGGGTGAGGCAGCACTGAGGTGGGGATCCCCCTATGACCACTTCTGCAGTCACCAGCTCTCAGCTCCCATGCAAGTCAGTAGGAGCTGGGAGTGCAACAGCATCCTGCAGATCCAAAGCCAATGGAAACAGCTGGAAAAACTCATATATCTCAGGGAAACAACTTCCTCTTTGTCAGTCTTGAGTGCCCTGGGGTAGGAAAGAGTGGTGGGAAGCAGAGGCAAAATCTGCTACTTGTTTCTGTTGAATGCCGAAAAGCTTAACTTATCTGTGTCTCTGTTTGAGTAAATTAAATCCAGGGCTTCATTGGTTCAATCCAACTTTCTGAAAAGTCAACTAAACAACATCAGTTCAGCCATTTTAACCATACTTTGCCCAAACACTGGCAAACTGGAGATTCACAAATATCAAATAACATAATTTGAACTGATATTAAAAAAAACCCCACTTTGAAGTCATCAAAAGATTCTAAGTTTTACTGTTCTTTCTGGCAGAAAACGAATATACTTCAGAGGTTCTAGAGCTATTCACTCTTCTGCAAATTGTGGTAGAACATGACATGATCTTTTGTCCAAGGCTAATGAGTAGCACAAGTCTGTTCCAGATTTGGTACATATCCTTCATATATATAATGAACCAAAAGGCAGCCAAAGAATCTTTTCTGATTTCGTGCTACTTCTCTCAGCATCATGAAATGCACACAGTTAAGAAAATTCACATCTTAGAGGAACAGAGTACTATAAAACTGCAGCGTTTGGCAAATGCCTGTCTGTGCTGGAGCCAGGGTGCCTGCTGCTGTCCAAGCAACAGCACATTTGTACCCAGGACTGCATTGTCAATATCATGTGTGTCAAATAACTCACATAGAGTTGATCGTGAATGTTGGCGCCGTGTTTCAGCAGAGTTTCCACTACTTTTGCATGCCCGTACTGACAGGCAGCCAGGAGAGCTGTGCCTCCGTCCTGTCAAAAAGCAAAGAATGGGTACAGTCAGGTCAGAGGGCAGGTGCTGGGCTGAACATCACCACAAAAAAAAAGAGCCAAATTTTAAGACTTCTCAGAATTTGGCTCACAGCAGTTCTGTAATGAGTAGCTACTGAATCTTTCATAACTTTAATGCTAAGGGTTGCCGTAAATCTTTCAACTTGGCTCAGTCACTATATACATTTTTCTCCTGAGTTTTTTTAGGGAGGGACAGGAGCTAAGAAAATTCTGCTTTTTGTTCCTCATCTTCTGCCTTGTCATTAGAAGCTTTGTTCCTTTCACAACTCCAAGCTCCTCCACCTCTCTTCCTTTTACAGCCAAATTCCTCATGCCTGCCAAACTCTTCCACCGACGGAAGGACAGCACACCTTTCCACTGCTCCAGAGCCTATTGATCAACTGCTCTTCTTTGGCCAGAACCTTGTGTCCTGTTTTGTCCTGCCTCTCATCGGTGGGTTGTTGGCCTGGAGCTGAGTAGGGAGGAAGCATTTTTAAGAATGCTAGCTAACTGTGAAAGTGTGAGTCCAACCAAAGGCATGACCACCAATGAAAGTGCCGTTACTTCTGCTGGAGAAGCGATCCCTGCAGGTAGGATCAATCCCAGGCAGTTAGAGCTGCTGCACATCACCACTGAAGGGAGACCTAGGCACATGCATCAATCCCTGCTTGTAGAAACACGCCCTTGGGAGCCATCTGGGAAGGGAAACACCTCAGTGTCACTGGTGATTGACTCCAAACCAGCTGAAACGACTGAGACAGCAAATGTGGGTCTTGCCGTCTTTAGCGTGCTCTGCCCCACTCAAAAATTACCAGTATTTCAGACACAGCTAAGGAGAGGAAGTTCTGATCTTCTGCCTGGGATGGCACCATGTCATTGTGCAAAGATGATGCACACCCCAAAATGTCCCCACCACAGGTCTTCTCTCTCCTCCTCTGCCTTCTCCCAGTCTCAAGCCTCTCCTCCACAAGATAAGCTGTCTAAAGTATTTCAGGTAAATGGTTTCTAGAACTGTTATTAATGTGGACACAAGACTGTGCTTTCCCCTAGACTTGTTCTCTGAAACTACTCCAAAATTGTCTCAAATTTTCCACATAGAGAGATAGTCACAAAAGAAGTTACAGCTGGAGTGACCAAATGGCTCTTTTATTATGGGAAGTGCCAATCAAATTTATTAATCAATGGTGCAATTTCATGGCTACAATAGCCTTGTGAAAACTCAAGCTCTGACATGACTGAATTAATCCAGAGGCACTGTTTACAGCTACCCCCAAAACCTCATATTCACCCTTCCTACCTATGACATTGAAAAGAAAAGGAGGCTTGGGTGTCAGCAAAGCCAGAGATGTGAGGCTGTTGTGTGACAGTCTAAGAACTGACTATTAATTCTGGATTACTTGAGTAAATACAGTGTGTAATCAGGCCAGTGGAGTTAAGTTTCTCTTATGAGATATCAGACCTTCCTGCCAAATTAAACTACTGTAATTTAATGGGAACTGCTGGAACAAAACACAAAAGCAATCACAATTGTGCTTGGATTAAAAGACACTTTGTACACACTTAAAAGACAATGGAAAAGCTAATAGCTTCATGAAACCTATTTCCTCTCTCCAACCAGGTAAAAGCCACTTTGATCAAGTGGTGACTTACCAGATCAAAGGGATACAAATGAAAAAAAAAAAAAAAACAACAGAGAAATTTTTAAAGACTTTTTCTCTGAACAAAGTTGAGAGAGAACGGTTAGTGAATTAAGAAGAGAAACTATGCTATCCAGAATGAAGGTCCTCTGTGGAGAGGCAGGGAAGGAAAAGTTTTAGGAAGCTTAAAAATATTAAAGTTCCCTGTACAGTGGGTAAATAGACATGCTCAGTTGGCTGCATATGGGAAAAGTTTGTTTATTGCTTTATGGTCTGGCTTTTGTTTTCTAAAATGCTTGTGTTCTCCACAAACTCCTGTTATTTTTAGAATACTGCTTGGTTATTAACATAATTTCTGTAGGGAACCAAATGTCAGGTCCCAAATAAAAGGCAGGCCTGCAAAGCTAACCACAGTTGGCACAGCAGAGCTGAAGCCCAACACTTGGAATCCCAGTGTGTGATCCCACCTTGGGAGATGTGACAGCCTGGGGTTTAAGAAGGGCAACATTCTCCCAAGATATCTGTAATTAACTCAAAAAAGGGATCCTGACCAAGTGTTTGGTTCGCCCCAGTGAACAGTTTTAGACAGATGCATTTTTTTTAAAAAGAATAACACAATTCCAAAATACACCATTTGGATCTTTCAGGCTAAAGTGACCAAGATTTCCTAGATCAGTCTGGTTAGAAGAAGAGCACTGGATGGTCCCCAATTCCATCTGTCCACTCTGAATCAAGTATTTACTGGGTCAGAGAGAACTGGGTAACAATTCCTGGGCTCAAAGATCTGGTCCCTGATCAGGAAGACAACTGAGCTCTAAGACCTGCTCTACTGTCTGTCTGATACATGAAGCTGAATACATTCAACAGAAGGGACTGGGATTCCTCTGCATGCTCTGAGTTGGGGGTACCACTGTGAAAAATCAGATATACATCTCTCTGTAAGAAAGGGAATTTGGGGGCAGGAATCTTTTCCACTGACTACGTGGTAAGACAGTACTTAGTAAAATTGAGGAATTGTCAAACAGTGCAAAGGTCCACTGTTTATTTGTAGGAGAAAACTCAGTCCCCCTCTTCCTCTATTGAGCTTCCATCTGGTTTTCTCTTACATTTTACTCCAGCAAGCTCTAGCTGAAGACCCCAATGTTTTACAGACCATAGGGAAAGCAGACAAGTTGTGGGGGATAAAAAAAAAAGTAAATGACAGAGTTTTAACATCCCTTTCAGCCACGTGACTACCTCTTTCCTTTTTGGCTTCAGCTGAGATAAGTAAAAAGCTGAAGCAGCGTCTTTGGTACTGGCAACCGTCTTGGAAACTCTGAGCAGGGCAGCAAGTGGGAGCTGGACATGTGAGCAAGCACTGAGGCACTCCTGGGGCTATCACCCCTTCTGCAGGAGGTAGGAGGCCGTCTCTGCAACCTCTTAGAGATGGCACATTGCCTTGTGTTCACTTCTTGCTCATATCCTGTTTTCCTGACACAATGAAGCTTCTATTAATCCTGCACTGCAAATATTTCCAGCTCAGATAGGAGACACTTTCCTCAGCTACCTCTGCAATTCTTCCCCTGACACCATTTTTCTGCCCTCCCCAGAGTCTGTCCTCCTCTCTGCCAGCACATAAAAGCAGCTGCCAATCTCCAGTGGAAACACTCGGAACAGCAGCACTGGGTAAGACCACACTAAGTTGTGTAGACTTCCCTGTCTATTTGCCGACCCCTTTCCTCTGTCATCATCACCTGAAAGCAGCTCAGAACTACACGTTGTTTTACCATCCCTTAAATATGCTACAGAGGAGGGGAACTGATCTTCTGCAATCACTGCCTGCTGAAAAATAGCCTCTGACAAACTGTTCAACCTGCAGTACTGCTCGAAAAATGTGCCACTATGTTTCTTAAGAACTCACATGCTTATCACATCTATCACAATAAAAGAAAAAAGTTTCAACCTATGTTAAATATTTCTATGGATGTCAGACTGGGACAATGCAGAATAATATTAATGACTAATATTATATGTGATAATTTTATAATAATTAACCTTCAATGGTACTATTCCTTCTCTTTAGAACATGAGTATTTATTGCTAATTACTTTATTATACTGTTTTAGAATAGGTTTACTTGGCCTGCTGTAGCAAATATCAGTTCTAATGATACAAGGCTTAACAAGAATTGCATGCTTGTATTAAGACAGTTCTCCAGAATTCCCGTATATGAGTAACAAATGTATTAATCACAATTCACAGATAAGTGCATGAAAAAGATGTTGGACTTTGCATTTCTTTAGTTGAAGTCTCTGTTTTCTAGGATACAATCAATTTGTGTGCTTATTTCAATTCCATGTCTTAATTTATGATAGAAATATATATATTCTTTGCAAATGGATTAATTTTGCACTGCCCTTTAAAAACAGACAGGATCAGCCATATCTTTTCCAGTGCTTCTCTGAACTGAGTGTCTTAATGAGAAAATCCCTGGTCCCTAACCTGAACAGGCATATTTTATCAACTATACTGTTTCTGGGGTTTGGGAGGGATGGAGGAGCCTGTCACCTTGGTCACCTGTTAACAGAACGATGGAATTACTCCAAGCTATGGAAACCACATTATTAAATCAGAAGATTGAACTGATGCAAAACCACAGTAGCGGGACAGTGGAAGATGTGGACTGACCATGCACTACAGGTGACTGGTGCCTCCTGCGCAGGCACACACTGGGTGATGCTGCTGGAAAATCATCTCACATGCACATCACACACCAGTTTCCCATGTTATGTCCATTGGGAGCTGGTGTTATCTTTCAACCAGCTAGTCTGGACATAGCGGAAAGCTGTGGCCTGGAGAAGAAGAGCAACCTGCAGCTTAAGACACTTGGGACTGGCATATGGGCCAAGTCAGGTCTGGGTTCAGAAGCAGAGGCAGGCAGGAAAAAGACGGGCTGGAATTAAAGCTTCAAGGTGAGTAACAGTAGACCCCGAACTCGCATTTGTCCAAAGACGGAAGCCATTTGGAGCAGCTGAATGCAGGAATATTCTTTCATAATTTAGATGTTTGCTCTCTTTTATCTGTCCTAGTGTTTCACATCAATATATGCTTCATAAAAGACTGTATATTGTCATGAAGGATCAGACCATTTCAAGCCTGCTGTTCACCTCCTGGATCAAATCTCGGCCTCTTCACAAACTCCTGGTTCTGTGGAAAGATTGACTGAAGATGTAACTGTCACTCTAGAAAGAATAAGGTACTGAGCCTGTGGCTTGCCAGCTGAATGCAAGGGAAGTTAACCCCTCTGAATCTTGCTAACCCCCACCAATACCCTGAAAAAAAAATCAGTGAAACAATGCTTATTTTAATGTGGAAATTTACCCAATAAATCTGTCCCACGTGAGATTATCCAGCACTTTAAGATCCAGCTGTTGTGTTTAACACTGCAACCTCCTGCATTGCCAACTTTCACAGCTGCACTCCCTGTTTTGTTAAACAGCCGCAATTTCATTCATGCTTTTATTACTGATTGCTGCTGTGGTCAGAGAGTAGCTCACCACAATCACAGCTCCCTGGGGTATCCAGAATCCTACTGTATGGGCGTCTGGCCACAAAACATCAAGATTTTTAGCCCCTGGAGCATAAGGAGCTGAGTTTCTGATGTTCCATCAATTCCCTTAGTATTTAGAGCCTGTATGTCCAGGGACTCCAGAAAGCAGGTATGGATTGAGGGAATCATTCAAATCATAGACTAACCTATCTTGAGAAATTGATTACTGTGGGGTGCAGAATTATTCCTTCTTCAAAGACATCACTAGGGATACCAGGGTAAGTGACTGGCAAGTGTCCTCCTCCCCAGATTATGGGAATGCTTCAAAATGTAGCCAGCATGTGAAGGATGAGTATGTTTAATGAAAATGTGTTGCTTTCCCCCCTGTTTGCTGAAAGCAGAGGTGCTAATACTGCCTTGGACAAAGAAACTGGGTTGATGTACTGCTGTCAGTGATGAACTGCTGATCTTGCTGCTGTTGACCCCATGAGGGGTGAGGAACCCAGGCTCCATCACGTGTGCTTTTGGCTATTCTAAGAAGATTTTGGAAAACGACCTGCCTGAACAAATAAAAGCTCTGAGGTGCATTTCATCTTCTTGTCCCAGATGGGTAAGTGGGAATTTAGGGAAGACTGAAGGCATTATACTCTTATATATCCTATGGTGGCATGCAGAGATATCCCAACGCTGATGAAATATAAGTTCTATGCAACCAGAGTACATAAACACCTAAATCAGGATCCTACCTGGTAGATACAAAAAGACCCTTTGATCTTGTATTGGAGGATGGCTTATGAGGGAAGACTGATATCACTATTGAGGAACCTTGATGAACTTATGCCACTAAGTTTAGGTAGGAAAAGCCAGTCCCAAGTTAATATTTCACAATGTGTTGCATTACTCATATTACTCAAAAAATGTGCATGCAAGGAAATTTCATCATCTTAACACTGCCCTGTCATGTTTCACGTGAATACAAAAAGCCCAGCCTTGACTGTCAGAATGTATCAGCATGCAAAAATAGACCCATCATCTTACTTTATTCCTAAATTCAGTGGAGGCTCCAAATGAAAAGAGAAACTTCACTACATCGTTGTGGCCTTGCTGTGCAGCAAAGAACAGAGAAGTTGCACCTGACTGTAAAGGGAAAATTGATTAAAAGAATAACAGACACATAACACACTTGACTAAAGTATAGACATTTCAAATTAAAAAGTATTGAGCTCAACCAGTTGAATATCAGCTGAAAAGACATGATGAATTTGAAGACTCCAGAGGACACCAGGTATCTTAACTCAGTCTTCTTCCCATTGCACTGAAAAATCTGTCCAGCATAATACATGTGAGTAAAACCAAAGAAGAACTGAAACCCCATATTTTAAAAAAGTTGTAGAAGATACTGTCATTAACATGTGAGTGAACCAGGACCCAAAAAATTACCATGTAAGATTTTAATGACTGGACTGAAGGAAAAGGAAAGGGAAAGAAGGAAGGGAGAAAGACAAGAAATGCAGGCTTTTTTGACTTTGGGCTCTCTCACCCCATGTAGAAAGTACAGGAAATGGGACCTACACATGAAATTCACTCCAATGCCCAAAGCCTTTACAATAGTACGTGGCCCCATTCAGACCATTTCAGAGCCCCCTCTCATGGGCACATTTATGGGACTCTCACTTCCCCAAGCTTCACAACAACTTCAGAGCACAAGAGCACTGGTTGGAGTAACTGCATTTAGTTGCAGAACAGTGTCATTGGTCTTTAGTGCTTAAATTTCATCTGTTTTGCTCCCTTTCTGAAAGAGTGGTTTTGGAGGCTTTTTCAGTGTTTTTCTTTTTGTTGGCTTGTTGAATCACTACTTCCTGAGTGATAATCAAGAGCAGCTCCATAAAACTGTTCTTAACGTTTTCTTTTGTTGCTGTTTTCCAAGCAATATTTACCTAAGGGAAGGGACATATTTAAGTACATGTTTTGTTAGAACAGGACCCCACCAAAAGACACTGACAATCATGGTTAGAGCAAGTTTAGGCCAGTAAGTGCAAAGACACCTACATCATCAAACATGGCATTCACTGACTCAATAACTTGCAGATGTCAGCATGAGATTAATGCTCTGGTTCCAGGTAACCAAGGAAAGTAAGAAACATTGGCTTGTACTGTTGGAGCAACGAGCACACTGCTGTCCTGCACTACCTGCCACCATCCCGTGTAACTGCATGCCCTCCTTAAACTGCTCTTCTCTAAAACCAGTGGTTGTCCCAGAGCAATTCTGCTCTTTGCACAGCCGACACGCAGACCAGAGCAACTGCAAGTACTCCTTACAACCGTCTGCACAGAGTATGAGTGAAAGGCAGTTTCCCAAAAAAATCAGTTGCTGATGTCCCTTCCATGCTGATGTCATGGTGCAAGACATGCCTTGAACGCCAAGCAGAGATGCAGGGAAGGGTACAGGTGATAAAGCTGTGTGATTGTTAGAGATGAGTTGGCTCAGACTAAAAGGCATACAGAGTCACTCCAAAACATACAGAGTCAAAAATAATCCCTGTGCTAGCAATGGCATCTACTCCATTTTAATGACCAGGCTGCAAATCGAAAGGTAAAGGTCTTCTCCTCATTATTTATCCCATCCAGAGAGCTGTAAATTGTTGTGCCAATAAGTAAAACTGCATATACATAAATGGCATAACCCTGGGGGGTTACATCTCAGAGGTAACTGACCCTCACCAACCAGATGTGCTGAAAATGTTTGATAAGTTAGTATAAATGTACCTCTGGAATCTGATTTTCTATTGTAAACTCCAGATATCTGATTCCCTGATGTCCTCAGAACAGAGCCTGTTACACGTGTCATAAATACACTGCACAGTGACAAAGAAACAATTGGCAACAAGCAGCAGACAACACTCTTATTATTTGCAACAAACCAACAGTCACTTAACCAAGCCCTGTTTGAATCCTACCTCTCTCTGCAGATTGATATCTGCTCCTTGCAACACCAATTCCCGTACACAATTTATGTGGCCATAGTAAGATGCTACCATCAGAGCTGTTGTGCCAAGCTGGGAGTAAGGAAAAACAAGTCAGTACCTTCAACAGACACCTACAGCAATGAATCAGGCTGTCAGAATGAGACAGCATCTCTGCCAAAAAGCTGGAGGGAGCTTATGATACCTTATTGTCCCAAAATAAGTGCAACAAGTATAAAAAGAATGGGTTTTGTTTCTAAACAGCTTTTTTTTTCTCTTTTTAATCAGAGAATCCCGAAGTTCTTTGCATCATTTCCAGAAGAATAACCTCAGACACAGGAGCTGAGTGACTCAGCTGAGTCACTTAATTCTGAGTCATAGTCAGGTGTAGGGGCTGGGTGACTCGAACAGTAATTCCCTATCCAAATAATGAGAGGAAACTCATTCAGTGACTCTTCATATTATAAGAGAGAACTTTCTGTACAGAAACATGTGTTCGACTCCCTCAGTACACGATAAGGTCGCTTCCAGTGAACGAAGTAGCATTTATATGTATGCAGTGTATGGACAATATGCAGAAACCACATGCAGAAGGATGAAACACATCCTTCAAAACCACTCACACACAACAGCTCAATTTAAAGAAGGAATGGGTGACATTACAAAAAAGAAACATCCGGTCTTAATTGAACAAAAATATTTAGTCTAGAAAATGTGTATGTCTGATACAATTATTAATACAGTGCAATGTGAAAGTTCTTGTCCAAAGTTAGTCTTCTTTTGAGAAAAAATGAACAGTAGTGACTTTATTTTGTCACACTGATCTCTGTCCTGTTTACTTCAAGCCTCCATTTGAAAATCCTTCCCTCCCTGTCAGAAGGACAGTCATAGCACCAGCTCCAGAAGTACTGTGGGACAAATACTTGCCTAGAGGGCAAAAATGAAATGAAAATGAAAAGATAGGTTAAAGTCAATGGGTTTAGAAAATCTCTTACACTTTGAAGGTATTCAAAGTGAGAGAAGCTGCAGCAAGTTCATGTTTCAGGCTGGAAGTGGCATTAATCCTTGCCAACAGCAGCATGACTCCGTGTCATTCAGTCCCAATGCCAAACAAAAGAAACCTGGAACTTCTCAACCTCCTTTTCCCCTTGCTCTTTGACACAGCTTAGCACAATCAAGTATCTCACCACGTATTGTAGGCAGAATAGAAAGACAAACTCATTACCTGTGTTATCAGCCCATTTCTAATCTCAAAACTAATTTCAATCCATGTCAATTAAAGTAAGGAAATTCCCATTATATCCATCACGTGTCTGGGCTCCTCTTGCTTGGCAATCTTGTGCCTTCATGTTGATGCCCAGTCTGGAGACTGGGTGGAGGAGGAAGAATTTAGGAGGCCAGCAGTTCTTCTAATTATGAAGAGGTCTGCTAGCTGACAGAATCATTCCTACCTCAGCTCAATTGAGCCAAGTCTCCACTGTGATCTATTACTACAATGACATTTCTTTGTGAAGAGAAGCCCGAGGTGCTAGGATCTGTGTTTTTAACGTCAGCACCACAAATAACTGTGTAAGACACATTTTTGAGTGCTGGCAAATTCTTGACCCCTTGCCACTGATGTAAATCATCATGCTATTTTATCTTACGTTTCAAGCTTGATTACTGACAGGAGAAGGTTTTAAATCATCCTGAAGTGCCATAAGACATTCATATGTTTCATGTTAGATCCCTACTACACCCTCTGCACGGTGGGCTATGGAAAGTGATGTAAAATGAGTGCTGTGGCTGTAGGTGCATTGTGTGCATACGCTGTCTTTGCAGTCCACATCTACTCGCCCACTGTTCAGCAGCAGTTGGAGGAGAGCCAGGTTTCCTTTTCTTGCAGCCCAAAATGCAGCATTGGCGAGTGGTGTCTCTTTCTGGTGGAAAAAAGGAAAAGAAAAAAAAAGCAGAAATAAATCACTTTGGAAAATACATTGGACAAGCATACACATTGCATACATTCTGCATTCAAGCCAGGCAAATTTCAGCTTAGTGTGCTGTTCTTTCAAACCTAGAGCATGGAAAGGAAGCTAATTTCATTTCTTTGTGCAATTAAAGAGACCACTCTTCCTGTGCTACCTCATGTTATTTCCAGTCTTCCTTGTGTCCATGGCAGCCTATGTCTCTTAGATTGCTCTGTAATGAGAAATGATGATGCTAGGCCAGATCCACAGGGAAACATCACAGAAAACAACATGCTCAGTGATGCCTGTATTATCTGCTTCTGAGGTGGGGCTGGCTGCAGTTTGTCTGAAGCATCCTGCTGACATGTCCTGCTACAGGACATCCTCTTGTGTTTCAGATTAGCTCCCTGTCATCTCCTTCTTTTCTGCACACAAAGTTCCAATACAGGAAAAGTATTGCTCATGCATCTCCCAGACTGCTTGTTCTACCTCCTGCCTGGAATTAACACCCTGTAACTGTGGGCATGTGCAACATCTCCTGGGTAGGAGTGAATGATGACTGCTGCAGCTTAGGAAAAGGACAGAAAAAAAAGACATGGACTTTGCCCCTGACCTCTTTATCAAATTGATGAAGACAGCTGCCAATATTCTGCCTTGACACGTAAGCACTGTCATGGGTGAAGTGTAGGGGGAAACACTGTGGTGGCAATGATACGTATCCTAGAGCAGGCTCATGCTGCTGATTTTTTAATAAGGCCCCAACCACCTACACAAGGTTAAAGCATCACTTCACCAACAGTCATACCAAAACAGAGTCAAGCATACCCCAGGGCATTGCTTTCCAGCGAACCCTGCCTTCAGGATAACCCAAAGAGAGTGCAGAGTGGATATAAAAGTCAATCATTCAGCTTCAGAAATGGCACAGGCACTTCTCCTTGTCTAAATGTCAATGCGCACATGTAATGTGGTAGGGAATCAGAATTCAATGGTTTTATGGTTTATAATTAAAATGCACATATACAGCACAGTTTAAATTGCTCCCTTCACTGACATGAAGGCAATAAACTTTGCAGAAACCAGCAGACACAAGAATCATCAATCTGAATCTATCTCAGGTCTGTCACACTGAGCACTTTCCATGGGTTGCATTTTTAATACTAATAGCTTGGAAATTTGGCCGCTGCTTGAGATGAGAGAAGTTCCAATCATTCAATAAATTACAAGTCACTTCCTATAAATTGATAGTGATATTTCTTGTACCAGCACACACAGGGGCAGGAGTCTAAAATTTAGCAAGCACAATAAGCTAAATTCTGATTTTCTTTTCACAGCTAATGCATTTCCCTAGAGAATCTGCAGATAATGTTGAATTAAGCAGAGACAGCAGTTTATACCATCCTTGTTGGCAATACTGTAGTGTCTTCCTATCTTTACCCTTAGAACCACTAAAATTTTGTGTAAAAGCAAACAATTGACCTAAACACACAGAGGCTCATGTTGCCCTTTCTGCTCTGATATATTAGAACAGATATTTATTTGATAGATATTTATTTACAGAGCTGGCAGTTAGGAATATTGACTTATTGGCTTTGTTATTATGATTTTCACTGGAAAGCTACTGCAAAAGAATTACGTTTAGACTTTACAGAATGGAAAATCGAATTCCTTACCTTTTATTGTCCCAAATTATCCCTTAAAGTTTTAGAAAGTTTAGAGGTATGGAAATACATCCATAAAGGGAAAGATTTATTTAATCCACCCCAGTTTTCACTACAACGGCACAGTGGCAGACTGAATTTTATTATGGCACACCATACACCACCACCTTCAGTGGTCAGGTAGGCAGGAACTGGAATCCATATTCAGGAAATCCTCACCTGCTTTCACCAGCTCACATGAGAAGAGAAAAGAACTAAATGTCCAGAGTCACCCTGGATGGGAAGTAGAAGTTCAAAGTCTTTGACCTCATGAGTCATAAATTCCTACCTCTTTTTTCTCTCCTGTAAGTCCTACAGTAGCCCTCCAGCAAAGTTGTCCTCATACTTTGGATCAGACTCAAGGAATGGAATAATTCTTCAGTGCATCAAGGACACAAAACTAAGTTTCTCCCATTTATACTGACTGCCATTAAGCACTTTTACTTCCCCTTGCGCCCCTGAGTTGCTTGGGATTCCTTGTATAAAAGAAGAGTATACAGCCCACTCAGACCATCAGCCATCCAGTGATTAGATTAAAAAACCAGATGCTAATCTGGGCTATTCTACCTGCTAAGGTGAATAAAAGTGCAAAATCATTCAGATGATCTGGGTGCCTTACAAGAACAGCCTCATTGCGTACTATGTGGCAGTTTATATCTCTGTATGTATTTCTCTGTGCTCTTCATTTTCATCAGCAATACTGACATCACTGGTAGGCAGAATGTAAGACAGCACTTTGGGGTTAATAATCCAATTAATTGAATTATTTTTGGGCAATAAATGGGTTTATAACCGCAGGATGTGACTGCTGTTGTTCGGTTATTAACTCAGTCTTGTCTCATCAGATACTTCTTAGGGAGAGGTAATGTTGAATTTCGGGAGATTAATTGGACAAAATTTTCATGTAATTCTTATAATAAAGCTAGTCTGCTCCCAAAGCATCCTCAAAGTAAACAACTGATCCTCAGCACTGACAGTCTGGGAGCAGAATGTAACAAACATTTGAATATGATTAGCTAATAGCTTTCATGAAAAGTGCTTGTTTCATTATGTCATTTGCTCCAGCATCAGCAATTTTCAGGATAAATTTTCCTTCACTTCATCAAGTTCTCTAAAGTTTTATTTTAAAATCTGGCTGAGCTATTAATTTTGATTTTTTGTATGCTTTTATGAGAGCCCAAAGATGAAAAGCTGGCATTATATTCATGCTGTATTGACATTAGAAAAAACACTTTTTCCAAAATGGCCTAGAGGAAAATATATATTATAAATCTGACAAAACCATTTCTCTCCAGGGATACAGAAAAAAATGAATTGTGCTAATGTATCTGTGTCATTTTAGGAATATTGAGGGGGAAAGTGTAATTTAAATGCTGTGACCACCAGCTCCTGCTCCTTGCCCTACCTTTGACCTGCTGTTTGCAGAGAAAAGGCAGGTGACAGTGGGGTGACCACTAAGGAGGAAGAGTGCAGTTCTTAAACAGGGATATTGCAGATGAAAGAAAAGAGGCAGTAGACAAAGAGAAAGAAAAGAAAGGCGAAAGACAATGTTAGTCCGTCCACTGGCTTGTTCCTTGTACTGTCAAAATACAAGAAAATTCCCTGTTCCTTCTTAGTTTCCAAACCAGTCCTAATGGAAAGGAGGAATTGAGCAAAAAGTTTTAAGAAGAAGAAGAACTGGAAATCAGGACCAAGCATGATGGAAAAGGCTAGTGCAATTTAGGAACAAAGAGTTCTTTATTAGATAGCAATATATCCTACATGAAGGATCCTGATAAAAAAAAAGGTTGTTCAATACATAAATGTTGTTTAGTCAGGCAAAATGCGGTAGAAGAGAGGATATTTGTGTGAGAAAGAAAGATAAATGCTATGCCATGGGTAAGTAGGATAATAAGATGGAAAACGTGAATAGCCAGTGGCAAACACAGATAGTAAGGATCCAAGTTAAGTTCATGATCTTCTGAGAGAAGGAGAAAATGCCAAACAAAAAGTCACAGAAAAGGCAGAGAAAACAGAGAGGGAGGTGTGGGCTGCAATTCTTCAGAGAGGGGAAAGCAGTGAGCTACTTTGAACAGGAATACTTGAGGGAATACAATGCGAGAAATAGAGCACAGAAAAGGAGCTGATAGGGACAGAACAGAAAGTAAGATCTGAAGAATAAGTTAAATAAACGAGGCCAAAAAAAGATAAGAAAGCAAGTAAGAGGCTGGCATCACCAGGAACATGGGGCTATTAGGGAGGATGCTTGAGAGTAATGACGGTGGGAAAAAACCTCATAGAGATAGAATGGAGGGACAGAAAGACTAAGAAAAAAAAGAAAAGAGGTATGAGACCAATGCAGGACACCAAAAAGGGGATAACCACAGAGACTGCAGTCCAGAAAGCCAAGTGTATCCTGGGCTACATCAAAAGAATCATGACCAGCGGGTTGAGGAAGGTGACTCTCTCCCTCAGTGCTGCTCTGGTAAGACCACACCTCGAGTACTATGCTCAGCTCTGGGGCCCCCAACATAAGGATGTGGATCTGCTGGAGCAAATCCAGAAGAGGGCCATGAAGATGATCAGAGGGCTGGAGCACCCCTCCTATGAAGACAGGCAGAGAGACTTGAGGTTGTTCAGCCTGGAGAAGAGAAGGCTCTGAGGAGACCTTAGAGCACCTTTCAGTGCCTAAATGGGACCCGCAAGAGAGATGGAGAGGGACTTTTTACAAGGGCATGTAGCAATAGGACAAGGACAAATGGCTTTAAACTGAAAGGGGGGAGGTTTAGAGTGGACATTAGGAAGACAATCTTTACTATGGGGGTGGTGAGGCACTGGAACAGGTTGCCCAGAGAAGCTGTGGATGCCCCATCCCTGGAAGTGTCCACGGCCAGGTTGGATGGGGCTCTGAGCAACCTGGCCTAGTGGAAGGTGCCCCGGCCCATGGCAGTGGGCTGGAACATGATGATCTTTAAGGTCCCTTCCAACCCAAGGCGTTCTATGATTTCACCGCCAAGTGTAAGACTGAGCTGCACTTCGAGCACAGGTTCTCTGGTGCCTGCCACAGGAGGGCTTTCACTGCCGGTGGAAACCACCTGCTGTGCCACTTGAACCGACACGATACCACCGAAGCACCAGCATTCCAGGGGGGAGATGCCCTGACAGGGGTGAGGCAAGTACAGGGAATAATCCATCAAATCAAGTAATGCAACACAAGCAATATGGCAAAGGACTGGCACTGAGTTGCTGATCAATAAGAGAAGGGCAAGCACAGCATCCAGAAAGTACATAACAGAGAAGATGTTCATCCATCATAAATATTATCTGTTAAAATCAGTAGTAAATTTCTGCTTGTTTCCCTCTTTGCCAAATAATCTTATTAATCCTGTCCTTAGACTAAAAACCTTCTTTCAGGTCATCTTTTGAAATGACTGCTCTTGCATGGATTTGGATGGAAGAAGTACAAAAAGTGACAGGAATCACAGCTG
Source organism: Melanocharis versteri (assembly GCA_013397845.1). Classification (NCBI taxonomy): domain Eukaryota; kingdom Metazoa; phylum Chordata; class Aves; order Passeriformes; family Melanocharitidae; genus Melanocharis; species Melanocharis versteri. Next base: position 1,414,674 of record VZTG01000673.1, on the reverse strand, counting down.
GCAAAGGGAACGAACTAGTCTGGCTTCAGTGGCCACCACAGCGTGAAAGGAAGAGCACGGATAAAGACTGCCTCCTAACTATTACACAACCAGCGCCAGCAGAGATGGTCGGAAAAGTGAGGAGGAGGTTCCCGACTGCACCAAAACCCACAGCACGGAGCCCGGCCACCCCAGAGCCAGCGTAAAGCCCCACGGAGGCTCGCAGTTTATGTAACACAAGCCACGCACCCTTTTGGGGCTGTCAGCTCTGAAAAGCGCCCGCTCCATCAGCTGCCACCGCAGCACTCCTGGAGCACCCCAAAGCCGGGAAGGACTCTGCTGTTTTCTTTCCTTCCGCCCTACACCACCCTCGTTTTCCCTAAAAAAAATAAAATAAAACACATCAATCCCCAAACCCACGGATACGACAGAGCACTCAACGCGCTGCCGGCATGACGAGAGCAAAGCGGGAGCCCAAACGCGCATCTCCCCCCGCCCCTCTCCCCTTGAGGCGCCCGGCTCACCTTGAACGACATC
>VZTG01000673.1:1400034-1414124 GCA_013397845.1 Melanocharis versteri | reverse complement strand
GGGGCCGGCGCCTCCCTCCCGCAGCACTTCATGCTCATGGGGTCCGGGCTGCTGTTGCTCTTTAAGGGTTCCTTTTGGGGCGGGAAGGGAGTATTTGGGAACATTATTATTATTATCATTATCATTATCATTATCATTATCATTATCATTATCATTATTATCGTTATTATATAGCCGAATAGGATAATTACATTCGAACATATACTAATTATATCAGCATACAATTTTACATAATTGCAGACGATTGTATTTTGTTGTTATTTTTGTTGCCTATAATTACTATTGTTCCGTTGTTGTTGTTGTTGTTGTTACGAGTGGTAGTAGTATTAGTATTGTTTAAAATGGGCCCCTGCTCCAGCAGCATCCTGAGAAGCCAGCCCCCATGGTGAGGGACCCACACCACTCAGCCTCCGGTTCAGACCTACGGATCAGGTCTCTGCAGCTCAGCAATAGCACAGAGATGGTCCAAAGCCCAAGCACCCTCACCTCAGCCCTAGCCCCATCACGGTGCTAATGCCACCTGCATGGCACCTCTTCTGTATTTCACAGCCTCTTCCCTTCATATCTAAGAAAAACCTGTGAAGAGGTACTGTTGTGAGTACCCCCACGGTGCTGCCACCCAAAACTGTGGTGGGGGTGAGCGTTCCTTCACCTTGCAAGCATCCAGCTATCACCAACACCATCTCCCACAGGTGATGTGCTCTCATTAGGAAGCCAGTAAGTTTTTAGGGCTTAATTTTAAGCCTTTAAAGATGAACAACCATAAAGCCAATTCATGTCCTGTTTTGCCTGGCTGCCACAGATTTCATTCAAAGTCTTCGTGATATAAAGTAGGCAAAGCAGGGCATGCTCTGGTGAGAGATTCCTGAATCTCTTTGCTATTGTTGGTTTAAACTGAGCCCTTAGGGATTTTCCTCTTTTGATGTGCACATATAAATCCCATTCATGAGAAAATTATGCGCGTGCATTGGAAGAAAATACTTGTGCTGAGATCCAAATAGCTTATTCCACAAATCTGCAAGTGAAGGGGTTTCTGCTGATCTTTTTCCTGAGGCAGTGCTCATCTGTGCATCTGTGCATACAGTAAAACAAACGGTAGACAAGCAGATGAAAGCTCCTGATAGCACCAGCTCATCTCAGAATGCATGGCCTGGTGTGAACCTTAATTACTGAGATCATACAATCCTGGATGATCACTCAGATTTCTTCTTAAACCTAAAAATACTGAATAAACTCAGTAGATTGCATAGTTGAGAGTCATCCTTGCTCTGATCCAGTTGCACAGTGATGATTGTCCACTGAAAGAGGAAAATATTACTGATCTGTACACACTCCCTACCTCACCCTTGGAAAATCCCTGTGTTTATTCAATCTATTGTGAATAGCACGCCAAACTTTTCACATTCATCAGCCCAAATATTAAATTTTACGACCAAAAAAATTGAAAGAATTCTCTGGACGAACAGCAAAAAAGGAGACAAAAGCAGTACAGTTTTTGGGGGTCTGTATTTATCTTGGGTGTCAGGGGAAAATTTTAAAGTGCTTTTCTTATTATCCCCACAAAATCTGAAATTACACCTTTTTTCAGTTGCACATGGTCTCCTGTGACTTTTCTGTTTTATATTCGGGTACAATCATTTTTCAGAACAGTTGAATACAGAAATACATATATGAGGTGTGTTCTTTTTTGGTGATCCTTTTAAAGTTTATCCCAGAAATCATGTAGAAACTATGTTTTTTGATGTAGAACCTATTGTTACACTCAAAATCTTGTTTATGGGCAAAGAGAAAGCACACTACATATATACATATTAAACCTAGAATTTATAATTAGTATGACTGAATCTTAACAGTCTAATATAAGGATCATTACGAGAGCAGATGTAATTATTGCAGAAAAAGAAAAAAGCCCATACAGAGAAAAAATCAGTATTAATAACATTACAGTTAAAACTTATATACAATTCCTAGTTTTTACTCCTTTTCTGGATGTTATCCTCACCTTTCCCCTGCTCTGTTAGGTCCCAGAGTTGGTGGTTTCATTCTGGTGGTGGTGGTTTGGGATGTTATGGTGAGCTGTAGCACCTGGAATTAGTCATTGCAGGGAATATGATGTTCATGTTAATGGCTTCTTCTTCTCCTCTCTAGGATCTGCATAGTTCTGTTTTTTACATTTGCTAATGTGCTTCTACCTCTGACTCTTTTTCCACTGGTCTGCAGCTCCACATTACAACCAAACGACTTCTCATTTCAATTAGAAAAGCTGCTGTTAGAGATAAGCCATGTAAAACAAAATTGAGGGAGGTCAAGAAAAGTTTAAAGAGAGCAAACCTGACAAGCCTCAGTCCCGAGGCCCTGCAAACTCAATGCCTGTTAGTGTCGTGGGAATACTGAATTTTAGGGCTACACATCTCCCCCATTCTTTAGTCTTGGAAGAACATTTAAGATTGCAAGATACTTGGACTGGTTGGGATCTGTTAGCTGCTTGGCAGAATTCATCTGCAGGGCAGCAGGCTGCATTCCTCTCACCTAGTATTTCATCACAGCGATTATTTCAAATACCCTGAGTCATGTTGTTTTGTACAAATCTGAAGGCTTCCTAAGATGAACTGCAGGAACAAATTAAATTATTGCATTTAAAAGCTGATCCAACCATTCTGTGTAAGCCACAGAAAAACCTTATCTGAGCCAGAACAGTTCAAGCATATCTATATATGGATGATTAAGAGAAGTAGCCCAAATTCTGGGTTAGATAAAACATTCCTTTGGAGATCATGATCTAAACATCCAATTTTTTATGCAAAGATGACAGCAATTTCTATCTTCTTTAAAAAACAGCAATCAACAAGAAAATACCCATTTAGAAATGTGAATGAAGAGCAATGTAAGTTTGCTTGCTGTGAATGGAAATGGATAAATACATTTCAGCAGACGAGATGGTCAATGTGTGTTTTGTAACTTCGGTGAACTCTTACATGGGATTCTGCCCCTATCTCAAGAACCTGTTGCTAAATTTGACTGCTATCTTCCAGACTCCAGAGCTCTTTACTGCAGGGCGTGCCACACAATCAGAAGATACTGCACTGACAAATACATTTCTGCAATAGCTTTTGTCATTTCCCATATGGCTGTATGTCAATATTGTCAATGCTTTTGCTTTCAATATCACCTGTATAAAGATCATTGATGAAGGCTTGTGACATTTATTCTCTGATTGTAACTTTTTTTTCCTGAAGCTTTGCAAATGGTGGAGATCTGAGCATAATGTTATTGATTTCAGCTGCATCTGCATTGTCTTCTTTCCTTGGGCATTTGCTTCCATTAATGTTTAGTTATTTAAATATTTTTAAAATGTAAATAGGTTTCTATGTTTTTAGAAATAAACTACTTTATCCAAAGTATATATATATATATATATAAAAGGCAATTTAAAATCTAAAATGGAGCAATCTTCAACAGTTTCAGTTACAAATTTTGAAGCCTGATTTTACCCAGACAACAACTGTAATAAGCCTGGCTACTGTGAATAGCAAATTCTATTTCTATTTTCCTAAAGGTATAAATCCTCTTTACTACTCTAGTTCTCTCTGCGTGATTTCAAAATCCTGGATCATTGCCTCTTAGACAACTGTGTATGTTTCTGCCTATGACCTCCTGTGTGGGCCTAGGCAAGCCTTTTGTGCCAAAATCTTTAAAAATAATTTCTCACTTTGGCCTTTTGTGCCAAAATCTTTCAAAATAATTTCTCACTTTGGCTTCCTTACGTTCTTTTGCCTTGTGACTCAAAATGATGACATCAGGACAAAGACTATTTTTCAAACCATCAGCCTAAGGTTTTTGCACATCAGTTTTTGTCAGCAAGATTCGATACCAGCACACAGTAAGAGAGCAGCTCTAAAGCTTTTTTCTCTTTCCCAATCTTTGGACTCTTTATGTTGCTGAAATCACCCTTGATCTTGGCTAAATCCTGCACTGTGCTGTGGAGCGAACTGAGCTGGCAAGCTCAGACACCACCAGCAGTTCTGCTGTGCCAGCATGGACATCTGCATAGACCAGCAAATCCAACTGCTTGGCTGGCGAAATCAGTTCATGCTGACCTCTCTGGGTCACCTACTTTAGTGCTCTAGTCTGGATGAGGAGTACATAGCTGAAGTGAATCTCCCGATTGGCTCCCCTTACTGTGCTCTTTTCCTGTTGTGGAGGGATCTTGTACTGTGCAAACTGGATCCAGTTTGAACCAACCTCAAAGAACTTCTCCAGGAGCAGACTCAGTGGACTGCAGCTGCAAACTGGGATTGAAAGAGAGCTAATCTGAATTAAAACAAACTCAACATGAAATGGGTACAATGTAGACTTTAGGTCCTCAGCACGGTTTGCTCGACAGATTCACTCCTGTTAGGCTGCAGTATCTGCAAATGTAGACAGCCTGTGTTGTGCTACTACTACCACAGCTAGCTTAGATATCTCCAAACTGCAATGCAGTCTTTGATATAGAAAAAATACCTTACAATAAGATGTCTGGTACAGCCACGTTGTCCCCCCTCTCCTGCCTGAAAAGTAGCCAAAGTTTTGTGCCATGGCTCCTTCCCTGTGTGTGTTCTCTCATCCAGTGAGAATGTGGGAAGTCTCACCATTTGCCCAGGACTTACAGTTCTGCAGCACCTACAAGTGGGCCACAAACCATCAGGAAATCCCAGGCCTGTCCACTGGAGTTTACTGTAGGCTTCATGTATGTGTGCTTCATCAACCCCCTTCAAGGACACGGCGAACCTGACCTTTTCCAGGGTGCACAATGCAAATTCACGGTACATAACATACACAATAAATGTGATACTTTCGAAGCATGCTGTATCTACTGACAACAGCTTGTGTCATCAGCTTGTACATGTCCAACAAGAGTGATACACCCCGGAGTGCCCGGGCTTGCCCATCACCTGCCTGGGAGTATTAATCATTCCTAATCCAGCAGGCTATACCGCCTAGGAATATTCTTCAGTCCAAAAGGAATCCTTGTCTGCTTCTTGGTTTGATGCCCTTTGGCTCCTTCACAGCACTGAGGGTTGAATAACTGGGCTTGCTTCTTTCAATGAGAGTGGCACTGCTCATCTCATGTTGAAACACTTGAAGAACCACAGAGAAAACCTGCTGCATGTTTCAGATTGATTACTGCTTGTGTACTTAACCAAAGTTTGCACTCAAAATGCTAGGACATTATGAGTGGGATATTAATTTGAGTGCAATGTATTACTGCTATTCACACTGTCCTTTGATTAAAAAGAGGAATAGTGACAGATGTAAGAGGCATTTCTAAATTAATTCAGCAAAATGGTATTTTACTTCCAGCCTTCCCTTGCGTGCTCAAGGAGTTTTAAATCAGGAAAGCACCAGAGCAGATCCATGAATGTGTCACGACGAAAGTGCACAGAAATACACACAGCCTTGCTGCTGAGGTGGTATCTAATCCCCTAAATTTTTCTCTTTATGAACAAAAAAGACGCTGCTCTTTTTCAGCCAAAAACCGTATTCTTGCTGAAATTCTGTAGAATTCCAAAGATTTCAATAACATAACTTCGGGGAAATATGCTACTTGAGACACTGAAATCAGTAAATCCTACCACACAGGGACAACTCCAAGGATTAATTCATAGCATTGCATCAGGTTAATTCATGCTGTCATGCCTTTCCAGTACATTTTCAAATGTGTTATGAGCCTGACTTCAGGATTTGAGAAAGAAACACTTTTGTGTGATTTTTTAAGGAATATGACCTGGTTTTGTTGATTTCTTTGTTGTAGGACCTACTTTAATTTGAAGATGGAATATTGCAAAATTTAGGGAAAACTAAGCTAATAGATTGACTTCAATTTTGCAAATACCAGGAACATTACAGTATTCAATTAGTATATTGCACTTTTCATGTAAATATCTTAATTTTTTGACTGTTAATTTAAATTCTTCATGTTGAAGAAAATGCATTTAAATCATCAGCAATAACTTTGATAAAGCAGTCTATAAGCAAAAAGATTTTCCATCTGGTCTACCATTTCCATTAATCTTTCCCTTGCTAAACTGTAGAATAAATAGGTACATGGCCTGTTCCTTATTTCCATAGTATTAAAAAAATACAGGTCTATTTTACAAAAACTAGTGTATGAAGAAAGTACTTTGAGTTACTCTTTATTTTGGAAGGTATTCCTGGAAATGAATAGGGATAATATTAGAAACAGTAAAAGTTACTTTGAAAATAAATCTTGCAGACTTATCAGGAAAACTGTACTAAGTATTTATGTGTCCCATAAACCTTTTAAAAATAGAATGGGGAGTTTAAAAAACTGGACCTGAAGATGGAAAAGTTTATCTATTAATAGAAATAGTTTACCCAACATGTTAGTAACTGCATTCATTCATCCTTCTAGGGAACTCCTCTTTCCTTGAATTTTTCTTTTCACTCCACAGCCTTTTTGCTGAGGCCTCCTATGACATCCAACTTCCTATCAGATTTGCTGGTGTAAGGACACGTAGCTGCTGGGGACCACAAGAGTGTTATTAACTTCCTTTACGTGAACCTTTGAACTGATGCCAGGGCAAATGACCAGGGAATCAGGGAGAAGTTAGCATTGCACTTGAATAACTAGTAGAGAACAAATTCCACAAATTGCCACTCGAGTTTTTCAATGAGTCTGCTCTTTTCCTCCCTCTTTTCCATTTGTTTACAGCAAATTGATGATTTTTGTCACAGATATGAAGAGCAAGGTCAAGGAAATCAATGAAAGGACTACAACTACCATGCAAGACCAATTTCTAGCCCAGTGTAAGCACCAGCATGCCATCTTCACTTAAATGCAAATGCCTTCCAACCTTCAAACAGCTCAACTTAAACATCTTTATGGTAGCATCTGTACAGGTACATCACACTCAAAATTTTTTTTATCCGTCTCCTCCCAGTCTTGGAATTTTGCTCTCTTCAAGTTATATTGCTTTAAGGCAGCGTGTACAGGTTGTGACTGTATGTTTTCTTCATCTGTCATTTCCTTTTGCTTTCCCTGCTTACCCTCTGTATGTGCTGATTTTATGACTCAGTCTGAAGTGAATTGTTTACCTATTTTCCATCTGCTCAGCCAGAGAGAAGCCCATGAGCCTGTGTTCAAGTTTGCAACCTTTCTAACCCTATGCCTGGCACTTAAATGCTAATGGATAGTGGTGCAGATAAATGAAACTGGCTGTCTGAGTCCATGAACAATCTAAACTTGATGGGCAGTGAAGTTCTCCTACACAAAGGCATATTTGAATGAAATAATACCATATCCATTTTTCCCAGCCATTGTTTATATATTATTGTATATAACTTTACTGTGAGAAGTGTTGTGGATCTGAAAACATATGTGTCATGTGAGTGTGAGAACAATGCATGATAAATCCCATATGCTACTACAGGTAGGAAAAAGCAGCAGATTATCTGGGGCTAGCTATTTTTTTCCACAGAATATAACTGACTTCTTGTAAGTGGAAGATTTGTGTACATGCACTAAGATGAGAAAACCTCAGTGTAAGAAATCAGGCCAAATTCTGGCTATCCTCCTAATCCTAAGTAAACAGATTTGTTAAAGGGGGACACACCTCATTAGCACTGCACAGGAACCACAAAACTGCTCTGTATTTAGCATGGAAGTATAAGATTCTCGTTGTCTCATTCACATGAGCCATTCTGACTAGCTAAACAGTGGCTATTTCTTTTCTGTCCCAAAAACTTTGCCCGAGGACAACAGAAGCCATTGTGGAGCATAACTTCCAGGGTCCAGACTCTCTGAGATGGGACCTTAGATATCACCCCACCCGGTAAAATTGATCTGGTAGATTCATTTCGTCCTCAGTTGGAGAGAGTGGAGGTCCTCAAAGGAAGGGAGTGAGACCTTGGGCTGAGGGTATGAATGACAGGGCACAAGCAAGTTCAATAGGAGTCAACTCTATGCATGTGAGAGAGAAACTACTTGCCTTGCCAGGTACAAAATTTGAGCTACTGGCTACAGCTCAGTCAGTTCAGTTTCTCTGTCTTATGCTCTGCTGGTCAGAAAATCAATCCACTAATTGAAAAGAAAGGATTTGGCTAAAGAACATAGGCATACAACTGTATGATAAAATACCCAAACAACAAAATAATACCACAGCAGGGCTAACAAGCACTATCACATCTCCTAATGAATCTCCTGGTAATTAACATGATCGAAAACAGTTATTACTAACAAAACAAAACAAAACAAAACAAAACAAAACAAAACAAAACAAAGATTTAGAAGAGCTGTAACTCTTATAATTACAAATTCTCTTCCATGGAGAATTTTTGTAGTGTATTATGTCTGTGTACAGAAGTGTGTAATTGTGCTTAAAAAAACATTGCTAAAGTATTCTCCACTTAATTTTCTGTACTTTCACGAGGGATTTGTTTTAAATTTACCATATTTTCCAAGTTACAAAAATTAAAATAAATAAAGAAATATTCTTAAACTACATCTGTTTGAATTTTCAGTTACATTTTTTGCCTGATCCTCAGCTGGAATAAACTGATACAGCACTGGAGTCTCCTCAGTTTATACTGCTGAAAGTCTGGCTTCCTATCACATTTAAACATAAGGTTCTATTTAAAAATTAAGAACTTGATGGGACTATGGTCAGGCTAGAGCTGAGACTGAAGTAAACCTGAGGCACTTTGTAAGAGCAACACTACCCAAAACCTTTCTGGAAACAGATCCCAGAAAAAGCACCGCCTTATTAATAGAGATCAGATCAAAGACAATTCTGGCAGAGAAAAATATGAAATTCAAATGCCAATCTAATTTAACCAATGGCTAAAAAAGCCTGTTAGGAAAAGCAGTCTACAAAGAAGTGGTTTCCATGAGTAGCTGCTTGGCGTACTGTGGCAGGGAGTCTGTGGAGAGCTGTTTTCCCTTATTATGATGGCCAAAGCAGCAATAATAGCACCAATGTCAGCAAATAGAAAAACAGGATGTGAAAAAAATACAAGAGCTGACATTTTAGTTTTCCCCAGATGTTTGACTGACAAGTCATCGGGTACTGACCAAAGGGAGCATGTGCTTCTTCACAAAAAAATCAGCCATTTTATGACCAAGACTTGTTTTCTTCTTTTTGAACTTTTAAGTCCATGAGCAACTCTATAAAAAAGTACAGGAAGCCAAAAATAAAAAGGAAATCCATTAAGAAGCAAAACAATAAAGTGGATGGATTTTAATGTTGTCCATTAGAAAGTTTATTGAAGGAAAAAAAAAAAGATACATCAGCCTCTGCAGTTAACATGAGTTATGGTCAAGTGTAGTTTGCTCAGGGAGTCTTAGCTATACTTTAGCTATTTACCCCAGGGTGTTCCTCTGGACTTATTCTTTGGAACTGGATGGCAAAGAAGTTGTGTCTCACTTCCAGGGTTGCTCTAGCCCCACGATACTCAGTGAGTAAACATAAAAAGATCAAAACTGTGAGGGACTGTCATGAGTTCTACACACCGGCTAAGGATGAGAGCTCATGGTTTTGCCATGAAAGTGTAATTTCCCTTCTCATGAAAATGCAATTTGCCTTCCCATGAATGGGGAAAGTTTTGTAAAGTAGCAAACATTCACCTTCCCTCCTCTTTTGGCTAAGCACTTCTCTGCTGTGAAAGAGCATGAAATAACAATCTACAACAAAGACATTTTAAACTTTCTTGGTCCACAATCCTATCAAGCCATGAGTGCTTACTAGTAAGTTGACTGTAGCCAGGACATTTCAAGAAGGACCAAAAGATAGGAAAAAATATAAGAGCTACAATGAGAACGCTCTTCAGACATTGCAATTTAACTTGAGAGCCCTTAGAAACTGAGTATTCACAGTGGTTTTCTAATATAAGACTATGTCAAGTAAACTTAGGAAGCAGAATGTACAGGAAAATCTTGGTACCTGAGATTGCTGGCTGGCAGCAGGAAAGACAGACCTCGTATTAGGCTGTAGGATGATGCTAAGTAAATGGTAGCTACTAAACTACCATGCAACAAGCACAGCTGCACGGTACAGCAACATTATGCAGACATCTAATTATGAAAAATTTCAAGAAGCATCAGCTGAAATACCTGAATCATGGGAGATGATAGGAGAGACAATAAGAGAGGCTCCAATTGGATGGGTAACAAGATCTAGCAAGCATAGTACAAGGACATTCGGAAAAAGATGGTCTGTGAAGACGGATGGTGTCACTCTAGTGTGTAAATCCAGAAAGAAAAAGGTGAAAGAAACAAGAAAAAATGAAATTAAACCAAAAGACAAGACAAAAGTGACAGAACTACATTTTAGACCTTGGTCCCAGCTTCTGTATGCCTCTGTTCCAGTTACAAAGAGGATAATTTGTCTTTTTCAAAGTGGCATGGTGGGGTCCTCAAATACTAAAGCAATTTCTGAGAGATGAAAAGGCTACTTTTGTCAGAAAAGCAGAGACTAAAATGATCTTAAACAGAATGCATCTTATTTAATGACATTCAGTGAAGACATTGATCTTGCCAGGACACAACTACACTGCACCATTTTACTATTAAACCAGAGAGCCTGCAAGTAACCTGATTTTAGCCTAGGTTTACTGCAAAAAGCTGTTATTAAAACTAATGAAAGTTTACATATAGACACAAACTGAATATTAGTCATGCATAAGCATTTATGACAGGATGTGATAAATGCATTATTTCCGTGATAAAAGCAGGGATTGTTATTTGAGCTGGAAAGCTTCTGGTTGGGTATTTACACTCTAGGCTACGGATGTGCTTACCCGATAAAGATTTAGTCCGTGGAAGAGTCCTCCTGCAAAGTATTGAGTCTCTCCTCAAAATTATTAAGACTGGCTTAAACATAAATGCCAGATAGGAAACTTTAATGGGGGAACAAGATGCATGACTTAATCTTTAATTATCACAGAGTAGAGACTCAAGACTATCTAATCTGAGGGACTTTCTAGCTACCTGGTAGGATATTGATTCATTATTATCTCAAAAAAAAAAAAAAAAAAAAGAGCAAACTCCCATAATACCCGGTGTGGCCATGTAGGATGGTAAAGTAGGAGCTAAATATTACCACTAATTAGTCAGAGAGCAATAAAAAATATTACTCACTGGGACTATCTATGGATGGTTTCATTTTCACTGGATGTTTATATCACAATATATATGAAACAGCAGTATGAGATGAGATATGCTATACTGCATATATCACTAAGAGAGTGAAACAGAAGTTACATCAGCAAGGCTAATTTTCAACAAACATTCTTGACTTGAAATTAGAAATGAACATATTTTAAAACAGAAAGAATGATCTATATTCAGAGTAGTGTAAATGCCTAATAATGTAATGTAATCTGCTCATGTTATAACAATACAGACCCAGTAACATTTTCAATTGCCTACATTTATCAAATAAAGTGCTCAACATCAGTCAACTAACAAAGTTTACTCCTTGCAGACAGGAAGAAATAAAGCAAACCTTATAAAGGCTGAAGGAAAAAGGAGGAGAGGCTTTACTGTGAGGAAAAAAGGGCAGGTAGCTGGAGAAGAGTGTTTTCTGCAGAGTGGCACTGTCTCATAAATGCTGATTGCAGAGAGCTGCCAGCTAATGAGTTCTTACCTGTGTTTCTGGAAACTGTAATTACAAAAAAAAGATGTCATGTGGGGAAGATGAAGTATTATCCCATGAATTATTGATAGTGATCTTTTTACGGGATGAAGTTCTACATTAGTTAAGGTGAGCCAAAACTCAGTGAAGTCACTGAAGATTTCAGTTTCCTATCTGCAAGTGACAGGCCATGCTGTTATCATCACCTCCATATACAAACCCACACAAATTATTCTCTCTGGCTTTGCATAGCTCCAGGGCCTCTGCATAAAATTTTTGGTCACTTTTTTAATAGGAATCAAGTTATCGAGTACCCATGCTGGGAACGCCACTATGAACATTTTCTTCAACCAATCTGAGTCAAAGGCAAAAATTGTCACTGCATTTTTCATAATACCTCCCCACATATTTAGAGAGATCTCTAGAGATTTTTCAAGAAAATCTAAAAGGTAGCACTTTGATCTCTATTTCTAGAAAACACACTGAAACAACCCTTGTTTGGCATAAGTGATTAACAAAAGGACAGAAAAATCACCTAGAAGGCCAACAAAAGGTTTTTAAATCTGGGTATATATTAAGGGAAATGCACACAATTTTATGAGGGAAAGAACAGGAAGATTTCTCCCTCTCTTTTTCTATCTGATAGGATAATTTTGTGAATGTTTACAAAGTTTCATCCCTATCTTTAACTTTCAGGAAACTAGATCCAAGAACATGTCATTATTTTACAAAACGATTAGGTTCTTGTTCATGTAAGTTGTGTTTTCTCATATGATGCTTACCAATAAATTAACCAATACTCTCTGAGACTGGACATCTCTTGTGAGCAAGGAGTGCCTTTTGTGCTGTGCAACCCACCAAACAGCTCACAAGGATCTTCTCTTCAAAGTGAGATTGCAAAGGATCTCCTGAAACTAGGTTCTTTACCTGAACCACCCAAGAAAGTGGGCAGGCCTTTCTAACAGCTTGCTTGCTCTGGACTTACAAGAGATACTTCCAGATCTCCGTTTGTAAAAACTGATATACTCCAGGATATACTTGGGATTTAACTGATTTTCAAGAAATAGTTTGAAAAGACCAGTGGCTGTCCTATCTGATAGCATGGCATTTTGGTTAACGGAACATTTGTTTGTATTCAAACCTCTCATATTTCTTATGAAGTGCAATCTATTGTATGAAGTGAAATGATGTACATATGCAGTAAGATGTCACAGTTGGAAAGGGAGAATATTTTTAAGGTGCTCTGGAAATTGAAAGCATTTATGAAATCTGATATATATGAATTGACAGCATGCTACATTTATGAAAGCCAACTTTTATTATGGAAGACACAAAAACTGTCTCCCAAAATGTCTCTATGGTGTGCTAAAGCCATAGCCAAACAAACAAGAGTGGTGATATTTTCTTGTAGGCAAAATCAATAGCCTGCGGCTGGTGCTTCCTCAAACAGTACACCAGGGACCTCTCTTGCCACTGCTGAGTGGCGTGTAGCAAAGCTTTCATAAAGTTATGAAATGCTTTGCAACTCACATGAATCACTCTCAAAGTATTGTAAGCATGTGTATCTACCCATAGCTTTTGTCTGAATCCTTCAAATTTTGTTAAGAGAACCAAATACTGGATGTGTGAGCATGTGTAGGATTGGAAACGTGAATAGGTATGAAACTTAGGATAGCAATGCCATTAATCAGTGCAAATCCTGATACAGGTGGCATGGTTCTTAGGCCTCTTTCTCCCTCCCCAACCTTCCCCCTAGCCCCTCTCCAGCAACTGTGTTATCCAAAGCCTGTGCCAAATATCTTCAAAAAGACAGGAGACTCATTGTCTGCCCTGGATGAGCAGGAACACCCATTTTACAAGGAGCTGTGGGCACTGGCTGTGCATTGCAGGAGAGTGGCCCAGGCTGCACCGTTTCCAGCAGCCTCAGGGCACTGAAAATGGCAACAGGAGCTGCGGTTTCTGCAGTCACACAGGGTCTTCTTGAGGACCTGCAGAGAGCAGCAGGGTGTATCGTGTGTGGGGATGTCCCTGCTCGTGGAGAAAGCTTGGACACCCTAACTTTACTCCCTCTATGTGACATGACAGGTCAGGGGTTATCACAGAACCACAGAATGGTTTGGGTTGGAAGAAACCTTAACGATCATCTAGTTTTCCAACCCCCCTGCCCTGGGCAGGGTCACCTCCCGCTAGACCAGGTCGCCCAGAGCCCCATCCAGCCTGGCCTTGAACACGACGAGGAATGGGGCATCCGCACCGTGACGTGTTGTGGACAGATTATGAGGATGGCATGCTCTGAGACTTCTTCACGGTCTGTCAAAAATACTGACCCGCGCACTTACCGAGGACGAGGAGGCTCAGAGAGCTCCAGCTGAGCTGGGGGCGGCACCTCTGGGCACGCCTGCGGAGCTGGGCGCCTGGGCGCACACCTGGGGCAACCCCGCCGGCCCGGAGACCCTT
>VZTG01000673.1:1385561-1400008 GCA_013397845.1 Melanocharis versteri | reverse complement strand
GGGCCCGGCCGCCGCCCCGCTGGGACGCGCCATCCAGGTAACCGGGCGAACGGGAGGGACCCCTTCCCCGCGCGGCGGCTCCGCACCCCGCGCCGCATCCCCGGGCTGCGGGTCTTTTTGGGGGGCGTCCGACGTGACCCTGCTGTGCGCGGTCTCGTTTCCTCCCCGCCGGGCGTGTGCCACGGGCATAGAAGGGGAGCGCGGGCCGGCGGGAGCCCGCGCAGGGAAGCCCCGGGCAGGATGGATGGAAGCGGACAGTGCCACCTCTGCCCGCGCACCTGCCCTCAGGTGTCCCGGCAGCTCCTGGAGCCACGCAGCCACGCACCGCTCCCGCCGCCGGGAGCGGCAGCCGCCCCTCCGGCCGCGGTGCCACGGGGCTGCGGCTGCTCCCGGGCGTGTGCGAGCTGCTCGTCCCGCCGGGCACCTGGACGTGCCTTAGGGAGTGCCCAGGGCGGTGTTTTGTAGCCGCAGCACGTTGCCCGTGGTTTGCGGTGAGCAGCGAGATGCTGCTGGGGGTAAAGCAAGCGAGCTTGGGGGGATGCGTGGGACGGGACTGCACTGGCAGCTGCTGGCTGGACAGCGGGCATCTCTCTGCGGGCTGCGGGAAAAGAGTACTGGCTTTAGTCAAGTATTTTGTGGTATTTTAGAAGCACTAAATGGGAGGATTATCGTTTGTGCCTTGCATTGCTTGTGGGAGGAAGCCAGAGACTCCTTGGGACTCGGACAGGGAGTATAAGCACAGAGGGCAGCAAGGATCATGCTGTTCTTTCCTAGCATAGCACGAGATTGCTGCGCACGTTTGGTGCCAGTCACAAGAAAGATAACTATAAACTGCAAAACTTCTGAAAAAGGATTGATGGAAGTATATTTTTCTTTTGGAAGAAACATGTATTTACACATTTATTAAAGGATAAGGAAGTAGTAACAAATGCACTAAACTCTGTTGTACTGCGATAGATGCTTGGTATCTGTTTGATCAGAGGGGACTTTCCTGAAGCCTCAGACCTTCCAAAGTTACTTTAATTGTATTCTTGGTTGGTGGGAGGAGAACCAGAAAGAAACTGCAATTTGAAAGGGATTTGGAAAGCTTAAAGGTCCACTGTCTGACTTCAGGCAATACAGAAAGTATACAAGTAAATTTTTAGCATCTTGGAAGAAGGGCTAGTGTTTCAAAGTCTTATGAGGTGTTTGTATTTTTAATAGTGAAATAATCCTTAATATATGGTTTCAGAAGCGGTTGCAATGGATGATAGAGTTGTTCTTCTCATTTTTAAATGAGAATAGGCGCTCAGGAGGGGGAGAGGACTAAGAAGGTGCAGCATATGTATTCCTTGCCATGTGCCAGAAGGAAGCGTGCGCCGTCATGCAGCCTGCCCTCACAGTTCATTGGGCAGCCAAAACCAGCAGTGTGCTTTGCTCTGGACTTCCCTCTGCCATAACTCCCTGCCTCACAATGAAATCTTCTTATATCTCTCTCTCTTTATACTACCTTATATCTCTGTAGTGCTTTCAGTAGTAAAAAAAGCTCAAAGTACTTTGGAGATGCTTACAGGCTGAGTAGTATACAGTGCTAGTAAAAGCGAAACTCGGACACAGGTATTGCATGCTTTAACCGAGGTTACAAAAAAAGGTTGTGATCATCAGGAGAGTGCTTGGTTCACTGTTTCTAACACACCCCTGAAGTTTAGGCACCCATCCTTCCATACTGAATGCAACACCCATGTTTACAGTTGCCTGAAACAACCCTGCCACCAGGTAAATAGTAAACCCAGCAATCTCTCAGCAACTCGTTACAGCCCACTGCTGCAGTGAAATCTCAAACCAACGTGCCTTCAAATATCAGAAATCACAGAGTAATAAAAATCAGCCAAAGCAAACATCAGATAAACTTGTCAAGCAAGCAGAACGAAGCCTGTGTGTTGCCACTGATGGTTTTTGTAGTTGTTCCCTTTATATACTAACACTCGACTGGAAATGGGGGTTTGCTGTATGAAGGGAGAGGGAGGCTAGAAAGGGGGGAATAATTCTTAATTGTTTGACTTGCAGGTCCTAGGTTAGAGGGCTGTTATGCTTCGTGCCCGATTAAAGTTCCCAGAAGGACTACTGATAGTTCAGCCCTGGCACGAGGAAGCATGTTGTGCCTCTCAGAGCATCTGTGTAAGCACAGATACATCAGCGTCTCTTTCTAGTTTTAACAAAGCCCCATTGAGATACATAACACGAATGCTTCTGTGGGTTGCCAGTAGTTGTTGTGGTTCAAGAAGGGCTGGAGAGTCATTCAAAAGGCTAGGGAAATCCAGACATGGAAAATGCACAGTGTGTGTATTCTCAAGCCACTTCACCTCTCAAATTCAAAGTCGCTGTAAATAAGAGAATTTCTTCTTTCATGGAAAATTGGAGAGAATTGCATTAAACTTTTACAGAACGTGAGCTTATATAGAAGGATTTAAAATCAGCAAAAGTATTCAAGTGTTGTTTCTTGAGAGTCTTGAGGGAAGGTCATGTGTCATTTACAAAGTGATAGGTGTAATAGCCACTGTGTTGTGCTGGTTCAAGTTCAAGTGATACCACACACTTGAGTCACTCTCTTTTGGACTCTGCAATGCTGGATTGCAGGAGTTACTCTATGAATAGGGAAATTGGAAAGGAGGTACAGAATGCGATCCTCATTCTGGCGAAGGGAGCAGACAGCTCTGTTGCCCGTGCTATCTGAAAATAAGGCAAAGAGGAGGAGCCGCCCCAGCATCACTGCCATTGCTCTGCCATTGGTTGTTCTCATTCAGCTTGTCATTTAGTGATGTGTTTTTTAACGAAGCCTGTAATGTCCAGCAAATCCAGAAAGAGCATTTGGATGTTGTTTAAAGGTGGTCGGTGGGGTGGCCAGTCCCTTCGTGGGCGGCTCAACCAAGGCTCTTAAGGCAGTGCTGGACATGCACTGTGGAAAGAGGTGGGTTTCCCTTATGTAGCACACTGGCATGTGGGACAATGGCTTAATAAGAACAGTGTTGAGTGAAGAAATGCACAACAGTATAAAATATTTCAGGAGCTGATAGATAAGTGGCATGCCTGGTTTTGCCTGCCAGTCTGTCCACAGTGGTGTGCAGGCGTGAGGTAAAGTCTAACTGCATACCTGTCCTGCCCTGCCAGTGGGCACAGAGCTGCTAGGTATGAAATAGTGAACAAATCCTTCATTGTTGTCACTTTCTATAACTTACAGGCGAAACATTTTCATCCCTGTGTGTCCCTGGTCCACACTGGCGTATTTCAGCAAACTCTTTCATGCAGTTCCAGGTCTCTCCTTCGCTCAGGAGAAGCAGGGGAAAGGAGGGTAACAAGGTCACCAGCAAATGCACACCTGCCTGTCTGATGAACTGCAGCCAAAATCAAACTAAGTTTCAAGGCTCAGTCTACTGGAATGGAGACGTGTCCTGTAGCAGACAGGCTGAGCACGATGTGCCTGAGATACTGCCAGTGAGAAGGAAGGAAGGCTGCTCTGTCCAATAATTTTTTTTCTTTCATTTTTGTTTTCCTGCCTAGTTGGCAGGGTTGCTGGAATGTAATTTAAATAACTGAAACTCCAGCTGTTGCAATGAAATTCTTTGAATTATGTGCCCAAAAAGAAAAAGATGGTATCTTGAGTTCAGATCAAGTGCTCTGGTATACTGAAATCACATAAGTGCATGTAAATTAAACTCCTGTGTTTAATTCTCCCCATTGTTTTCTTCTCATTCAACCTTTCTTTGAGGTTGTTTCCAGATCAGAGCTGAAACTGCTGTAACAGCAACTGTTTCCTGTGTACTTCCAGCCTGATTGTAGTGAATGTAATTTAGATCTAAAGACTATGTTTCAAGCCCATTATAAAGCTATTTAGGGAAGCTTGCCCTGTTGTAACATATATGTCAGAACTCAGGTATGCATTTGTCAGGGAAGATGCTCTGATGTGGTGGTAGCTGCAGTTGCCAGTGCATAGATATTGATTTCTCAGGGTATGGATTTTTGCAGATAGTGACATGATGTTCTCTGTCGTCACGGCACCAACTGGCAGCGTTGCCTGTAGCTAGCACGGGCTGATGTGTCTCTGCTGCAGCAAACCGCCTGAATCAGACAGTGTCCTGGCGTACTGTAGTTTGTATTAAAGCCAGCCAAACCATCTTCTCTAACAGAGCTGCAGGGGGATCATGTTATAACCTGACCCCAGCTGTAGTTAACAGACTTGTGTATGTGAGTATTTAGTCTCTTTGAATTGTCAAGAGTTAACCCCCAGCCAGGTTGGCACCGGCAATGCTGAATCAGAACAGCTAATGGTAGCCATGTCTTCTGGAAACTGCATCGTATTCAGGGCTTTCTGGAAGAGGAGGATGAGGATGGAACTATTGCTAGATGCAGGTAATTGTTGCTATTGATGCAGAAATATGCAATTCAGTGAACATCTGTGTTTCATATTTGAAAGACACAGGATGGTTTATTCATATCACATGAGATTGGTGAAGTATTTTCCAATCCATTAGTACCTATGGTAGATGTTAAATAAATTTTGCTAAACATCTTAAACTCACCAAGCTTGCAAGACTGTACCCAGCAAGAATGTGAGAGCCCTTCTGTTATTTCTCTATAAGAAGTGGACAAGTATGATTGCTACAGTTACTTTACACTGGTTAGTCTGACAGCAGCAACAAATAACACAATGGCAGTTATATAGGAGTCTGTTAATTCATAAAAGGTAGGAATGTGCTTCATGCCAGGCAACGTGGATTGTGGAAACAACAAAAGATTTGTCACATGCTTTTGATGGTAACATACGCTTAGTTGATAAGATAACATTTGCCCCATTCCCTTTATTTTAAACATGAGCCCAACATAGAGTCAGCACCTCACAGACTGATGGATTAAGCAACTGTCCTACTGACGTAGCCATGGCGGGTGTACTGCCATTCAATGAAAATGTTATTTTTCTACAAAGATCTGTACCTGGCAGTTTAGCGTTTTCACTGATTATCTCCACCTAGTGATTGGAATAAGAAGTGAATGGGACACTAAAAAGATCCCTTAATAACTAATTTCAGCAGTTCAGCACTAATCTTAGTAGACTGTAAAATATGTTTTCTTGGAGATAAAAATAGCTTGTGGGGCAAGCCAAGATATGAAATCAAAAGACAATTAAATGTCCTGAAGTTTGTTCCTCATTATTGTACAAAGAGCTTAAGAGACTCTCAAAGGGCATCTCTGGATTGTGGCTTTAGTTGTGGGCTGGAAATTGGGCAGTAACTTCTGGAAATGAAGATACAATGGGGTTCTTTAAAGGGAGGCTTGAAGTGAACAGTCTGTAGGATCTGTTGCATTTTCCACGAGTCCGTATTGTTTAGAAAACTCTGAATCAGAATGTATTACAATGGCACGGAAAAAAACGAAAACAATGTTATAAAATTCTAATACCAAGCTTATAGCCAGGTAGCAGAGCTTTTTTAAATGGTTTTATTTATGCCAGGCTATATGCATGTATGGCTATTTCATGGTGTTTTAGAAGAATTGAGGATAATTTGTTTGTTGTTCCTAATCCAGTTCTAAGAATCTTTGTTTCACTGATTTTCTGCAGATTTCCTGCAGACACCACTGTAGATGTAATATAGGTAATTTCACCAAAGTGTCAATAGTAGTAGTTCACTACTACTACTGTAAAGAAACTACAGAAAGTAGTTCACTTATTGAGATTTCTGAAGTTCCAGTTTGTAACATAAAAGTTAATGTGTGTCATTATAAGTGTGTCATTTAATTGCATGGGGAATAATTCATACATAAAAAATTTTTCTATGTAAAGGAGCAAAATTTACCCCATTCTTAGTCAACACTCTAGTTCAGAATCTCCATTAACAGCCACGTGTGTCATCAATGCATAAGATGTTGTCTGAGACCATGTTTTTGATTGATTGTGTTTCAGGGCCAGTTTTGTGATTACTGCAATGCCGCCGATCCCAGCAAAGCTCACCCGATAACCAATGCCATTGATGGCACCGAGCGCTGGTGGCAAAGTCCCCCTCTTTCCATGGGCTTGAAGTACAACGAAGTCAATGTCACCTTAGATCTGGGGCAGGTAAGTGCCTGAGCTGTGGAGTGAGGTGTGATCATTTCTTGCGTTTGTACATATGGTTTGCAGTTGGGAGAGGCTTTTGAGCTGATGCTTTTTACTTCCTGACATCACAGCTTTTTTGTCTGGTTTATGTTCTGTGGTTTTTTACCAAGTTGACTATATTAAAGTGATTATTTTCCTTCAGGAATTTTGGTGATGGGGGTTCTTGCCACTGGGATCACGCAGATGTAGTGATGGTGTACTTTCTTGCACAGACGCTGTAACTCATTAATTTGGAGTGACATGGGGGGATCTCTTAGTTGAAACTCAAGCTCTGCCTTCTGTTTAATAGTCCTCTTTTCCATGAGCTCAGAGAGAGACTTCATGATCTCCGTGCATGCACACATTTTGAGAATAATGTTTGGAGTCTGCTTTTGCCTCAGGGCTCCTTCTGGTTTCTCTGTCATCCAGCAAGATCTTTGAGATAGGCAGAAAAATACTGATAAGGTGGTCTGAAAGGGAAGGGACAGCAAAACCAGTGTAATGTAATGTAAATTAGTAATGAGACAGTAACAAGAACACCCATATTTTCCCTGCAAGTGATAGGCAAGTAGCTAAGAGTAAAGCCTCTGTATCTGTATTTTAAGTCACAGGGATGGATTCTCAGCTGCCATAATTGGGTGCTGATCCAGTGAAGTTTATTACGCTGTGCAAGTTCACACCACGTGAAAACACATGTTTATAAATATATGTGTGGGCCTGCAAAATATATGGATACGCATGCATATATATTTTGGACTGCAGTAATTGTTTATTGATTGATTATATAAGACAGGAGTTTTTGAGTTGGCCTTCAATTTCGTAGACAGCAAGGTGGAGGATAACTAAGCAAGTATTTCTCTGTGAGACTTAGCTGCCATTTTGTTGGGGATTCAGGTGCAACTTATTTTACATCTTGTCTTACGTGGTGTTCTAATACTCTTGTTCTTCCCATGGCTGGAATGGTTCTCATTTTGAGGATATCCTGATTCAGTGTTTCTGTATCCAGTAGAGCTGCAGTGCAGAAAGGCCATACTAAACTTCTTTTCTTGCTGTGCACTTTTTACCTTCTTTGGAGGACCTACTGACAGACAGCTTACTTTTTATGGGCTGAGTAAACTTCTGAGCAACCTCCTTCCTTGAGAGGAAGGGTATGAATTGAGTGCCCTCTTCCCATGGTACTCCTTGGAGACCATCTGCTACATGCTAAGATTTCTGTAGTTATTAAAGGATTTCCTACAGGGAGTTTGTGTGTTTCTCATTACTCTGGTACTACTTAGAAAGATGACTCTGGATCCCCTTTCTTGGAAATGGAGGAAATCCGAAACAAAGGTGAAAATGACTCCATGTCCTGTGATTAGGAATTAATCATTTAGCTGGTAGATGGATGAGGGTTTGGTAGGATTCATATGATCTTCTTTTTCCCACTTCACAGACATTATCTGATACCTGCTTTCATCCAGTTAAACCTTAACCTCAAGATTTGTTTGAACTTGAGAGTCACTTTTGACATTTTGCTTAGTATTTTCACCCCCAAATTCATACAGTAGCACACAATACTAAAAATGAAGAAGAACATTAAGTGCTGTGACAGTCTACTCAGGTGAACAGGTATGCACTGAGACCCCAATTTATTTTTAACTTATTTTAAGGTCCTAAATATTAAGAGCTTGGTGTATATTAGTCATACAGTCTTTCTTAGTAATTGTCAGAGACAATTTTTCAGAGTGCAATTCCCCGTCAAGTGAGCTGAGATGAAGGTTTTAGGTTTTAAGGAAAAATAAATCTTCTTAAAGTTAGATGTGTGTCTAAATACTTTACAGAACCACATACCATAATATTGGAAAGGTAACAGGGATGTAGTTTTCCTCACTAAATATTTGTCCACTTATGTTGGTTTGTTTTGTTGTTTTGTTTCTTTTTAATACAAGGCACTTTTTTCTGCAAACAAAACATGGAAATGTTTTTGGGTGAGCAGAACATGACAAAGAGTAAGGTACATATGCGTGCAGGGAAGCAATGACTGAGTGTAAGCTGGTCATCAAGTATCCACAATTAGAGGAAGCAGGACATAGTGCAAAGTCAAAAGCTTTTAATTTTCTGCATTCCTGCCATTATATCTTTATGACTGAGATCAGAGTCCCAGTGGAGCCCTTTAGCGTGGTCTTACGACAATATTTGATTGAATAGTTGCACCACGATGGAAGTTTTAGTGCTCACTACAACGGAGTTGGAGCAGAACACCCACCTGGTGCTGCTTCTGTTTCACAAAGGCTAGGGTGATTTTGAAAGTCAGAATGCCTTCAGGCTGTTAAATCTGTTTGCAAGAAGAATGCTCATTTTGCTGTATTTCGTAATATGAGAAAAAGCAAAAACCTTAAAGCAAAAGCCCTGCCAATACTAAAAATGAAACTTGGTTTGTTTACTATAGTTACATAGTTACTATAGTACTATAGTTACATTTCTAATCAATCACAGTCTTTCTGAATAACAATTATAATGTTGACCCCTGAGGCAGTCTCTCCATTCTGTTAACATACCTGCTTACACTGTGGCTATTCCTGACTTGCTTGAAATATTTGGATCAAATGAAATCTCAGTTATTCCTCTAATTGGTTATGTTTTTCCCAGTGTAGTTTTCAACATATTTTAAACTTCTGAATCCAGAATGTCTGACTGAATTTCATTGCCTTTCCCCTGACTCTTTGGATTGCCTAATTTCAGCAGGTGTGTCCTCATCTTTGGCTTGCTTAATGCTCAGCAGATATTACAGTAACACTCCCCCAGGTATTTTTCTGAACTCTCTATTCAGAAGAAGTGAAAGTTCAGGATAGCATGATAGCGTATGATGAAAAAGAAATGTCCAGCTACAAAAGGTAGTTCAAAGAAGTATAGCCCATATATTTTATTGTTGCTTTTAGTTATGTGTAATTTTTTTTTTTACTGTGCTTTTTGGCAATAATATAGTGCTGAAAGACTCAGACTCAGTGAAGTCTTGTGCACTAACATGTTGAATAGTTTTTATGTAGCGATATTATTAGTCACTGTTGTAAATTAAAGGTACACAGTGGAATGCAATGCCCAAATTAGTACTTTTATTATGGAGGGAGGGCAGCTCGACCATAAATTTAAGCTAAGTGGTGTGGCCTGTGGAGGACTTCATTTTTTTATGTTTTCTACCAGTGAAAGCATATAAACATTTTGTGAACAGCCTCACAGTTTGGCAAATCTTCTGAGTTGCTTTTATATGGTAGAGGTCTAATTTTTATATTTGGTAGCAATCCTTTGATTTACAAACAATATTTGTTGTTTGGAATATTATTCAGCTTTGGCTAATTGTTGAGAACTAAAAACAATTGTTCTTAACTTACAAAAGATTGACATGATAACTTAAAATGTTTCTGAAGTTGGAGTTAATTTAAGTGTCATCCTGTAAAATATAAAATGTCCTGTGCTCACTTCTGTCGGAAGAAACTCTCAAGGTGGTGGGAGATTTATCACAAGCTGCATTGAGCTGGTCTCCCAAGAATAGTCATTGCACTCATTGTGCTTGGCTTTTGAAGACTTTGTGTTATCAGTGACCCAGCTCTAGCGTGAAGTTGCATAACCTCTATAATAACACTGGGAAGTCCTACAGATTAGGGCATGAGAACCACTGCCCGAGGATTCTGCAGTGCTATGGAGCTGTACCTGCAGTGAGACAAAGCCCTTCCTCTGGAATCCCTGCACAGCTCTGAGTCCACAGCAGCACCGAGCCCTGCTCTGCTGTTTTGGTTCACACTGGGGAGAAGAGGGGCTTTTAAGTCTGGGGAAGGTGCGGTATTGTCCCTGCAGTACCCAAAAATGGGGATGCTAACAGCACAGAAGTGTTCCTTCATATTAGAGAACTCTGGTTCTGAGTATTTCAGTTTGCTCAGGAAGCTGATTTGGGATCATGCCACAGAACAGTATGCTTTGAAGTTAGTTGTGATTTTTGGCTCATACCACAGGAAGGTGCATCTAGTTGTGAACTCTAGAGTAACACGACTTCAGGTGATGAAGTAGCACCTGTCTGATGGAATCTTCTAAAAGTTGTAACAGGTAATATGTGTTCCATTTATTCCTCAGTCACACTACAGGCAGCTCATTCAGAGTTGACCTACCAGCCTTAATGAGGGAAATACCTTAAAATACATTCCTTCTTGTTCATATGTTTTCCTTTAAGTTGTAGTCAATGTGTTGTGTTTTTTTAAAGCTTAATTAAAAGACATTTTCAATGGCTCAGCTTTTTTTTCTTATGTTTGCATTAGTAGATGCATGTAGTTTAAAATGCATTTTTGATACTAATTTGATATTATTCTCAAAATATGCAGGAAAAAACCTCACAAGTCTTGTTCTGCTTTGCTTTCCTGACTCTGTCTTCCTCTGGCTCTTCCTCAGCATCCTTTCAGGAAGGTCTTGGTTCCCAGTCACTGATCTCTCTTCCCTCCTTCCATGTCTATACTTCTGCTTCCCTCATCTTCCTTTCCACGCTCATTCCTACAGGTTACTTTAATTTTGTGATATGTTGTTCTAAATACCTCACTTTCAACCCAGCGTAGTAAAAGCAGAACCTCTGCTGGTAGCCTCCAACCCTTTGCACTTCCCTGGTTTTCCTTCTAGTGCTGACAGTCCTACTGTGTTCCTTCCACTTTGGACTGCAGCCCTCATAAGGGGACATTTATCTTCTGGACAACTGAGGGCTGAATCTTACAAATCGTTTCCCATATGAATAGCTGCAGTGTTCCGTGAAGAAATAGGCCATATGTAAGAAATAATTACGAGCACTGAGTTGGTCTTTGTCCAAATCCTAATGGAGAAGTGGCTGCATGAGAAGTTTCAGGAAAATAACCAAGACTCATTGATGTAACTGCCTGCAGCCTTGGCAAAAAGACCAAGGACTGGTTGAATGTAGAGAATGGACTACCCTTTCATTTCTGGAAGCAGTTCTTCCTTCTAGAGTACTGCCCGTGCAATGTATGGAGAGCTTCTCCCTTCTGGTCCTGCCGTCAGCTGGGACAGAGAAAAGATCTCCAGACCTGTCTGTGAGGCCTGTTCACAGGCACTGGCTTACCTAGCTAAATACACTTCAGCATCAGTGGCTGGTTAAAGGAAAGCATGGTGTGAATACAGCACGGACTGTGATAACTGAACAGTGTTGAAAATCCTTTGGTTATTCCTGCCTTCTGCAGCCCAGTCTGGGAAGCTGGCACCCAAGGAATGACTTCAGCGTGGTGTGCTGTGAGAGCCTCTGCAGTCACTGTATTGTTTATGCAGTGTAGGCATTGCTGTGTGCTCAGTTAAACTGGATGGAACACACTCTGGAGGTCTGATGCCTCTCAGGTACTACCCACACACGATTTTCTCTGCACCTCTGCGATAGCAATTTTTCCACATACCCCGAAGAATAGCTGGCGACTCCAGAAATGCTGGCTCAGCTCTCTCTAGTTGGCACTTTTGTATTACTGTTTATGCTACAAAATACATTGTTGGGAATTGACGAATACTGACTGTCAGGAATGTTTTATACAGTACCTGGATCTGCATGGGTGCCTTAAGTCCTACTGAGATGTTTGGATAAGAGGACTGCTTCCCTCTTCGCAACATTGAGAAATCAAAGCCTTTAATTTTAGCCAGGGTACGTGGTATTTTCATTTCGTTTGAATAATTGTTACCTTTGTGGCTTGATCTCTGAGAAGAAGCGATGCTCAAGACCTTAAGGCTTCGTTACACCAAGAAACCAATGGGCATGCACACGCCATCCCTATGCAGTCAGTGGCACTAAGGTGTGTTCTGGAGCAGGTGCTAAGCACAGTTCACACTCCTTGGATCCTTCTCCTGCATCAGTCCCCCTCTGAGAACTTTTGTTTGTGTACTGAATTGTATCAGATTTCTGTCTCTTCTGAGCAATCTGCGACACCAACCACATTGTTCAAGATAACGAAAGAAACCTACAACAACAACCATACCATGTTGAGGGAGGTTTTGGTGGTGCAGCTGTATCTGCCAGTAACTGTCTGAGGAAATTTCATCCTGCTGGAAACAGATTCAGATTACATGAAGAAAGATTGCTGTGCTATCTTTTCGAATGCATCTAAAGATCTACAGAATGCCTCAGATAGATGGTCTACCTTGATTTAGTTGGGTTCTTGCTACTACCACATTCCAGGACTTTTTATTCTTCATGAGCCAAAAAGGAAGAAGAATCTTTTCCTAGAGAAGCAGCACACAACATCATGATTGTTTGGACCATCGTGTGTTTTTCTTTTGTGCTAGTTTATGTCCAGCACTTACCTAACAAGTAATTTCAGTATTTTAGTATTCTGGTTTGAGTCTGTGGTGTCAGGAATGCAGCAAAATGTGCCATACCTTTATATATGCATATCTAACTTTTATATACTTTTTAATGCTTTCTAGGATTCAAACAAATCTTGGAAATTTCTGTATGTAAAGAATGGTTTAAACTTTTAGGTAGAAAACAGAGAAAACATTTTAAAGTAATATTACGGCAATTTTTAGTGTTCTCGTGAGAATGGAATGGGTAACAGGGAGTTTTCTTTCTGTTGGTTTAGAACAAGTATGCATGTGTGCGTTCTGTTAGAGATCATAAATACCGTATCATTAACTCTAATGGTGCAGTGTAACTCTCAACCAATTTAAATGACCTATTTTAATATCATCTTAATTTCACCTGAAAGAGCTTTTATAGAAACGTCTCTCTATAATGTAATATTGGTAATGCGTAACACTGAAGTTTAATTTTCATTCTCAGGTGAGGAGGGCATTTTGCTCATGCTACTGGATGATTTTTAAAAACTTTTTCTGGGTTGTTGTGAATCTTTAAGGCCATTGGCTGCAAGAACATTTTAAATCTGAACAAACCTGAGTGAACAGAAAAAAGGTCACATCAATGTGGAACTGATTAAATTCCAATTGTTGATAATCCATCAGGTTTGACCTGTGGTTCTGGATTACAGCAGGATGTGACGTTCGACACTTACAGTAATGCATCCTCTTTCAAGCATGCATTTCCAGAGAGCATTGTTTCCATTACTGGAAACAAAATGCTGTTTCCACTTTTAAATTGAGTTCTTTATTCATACAAGAAAATGGTCAGAATTTTGATTAAGCCATATTTCTGGGATTTTTTGTGAAAAAATTTTTACTATTATGTAATTGTATCAAAATGCTTACTTACGGTTTTAACATTCTTTTTGAGAGATGGTTGGTTTTTTGATGAAAAAATTTTGGCTTAAAAGCAACCAAATAATCATTTTTTCAAAAATTAAGGCACTTTCTTTTTTTTCTCAGAACTCAATGGCTGAAGGAAAACATTGCTTTGAGTTTAGTCTGCCTTTTTTTCAGGATAAGTCTTAGGTCAGGATCAAGATTCAAAGTACTGAAATGCCAGCTTAGAATATGTGATTAAAATTGGCTTTAATGGTTGCTTTTCTAGGTCTTATGTCAGCAAGGTTACTCTTTTATCTTCAGCTGGGATTTATTTGCTAAGCCAAGGATTATTTTTCTTCTATTGTTTCATCAGATCTGGAGAGAGACCATTCATCAGCTTGGTTAGTATTTAGTCTTGGTGGAAGTTTAGATGTTCAAGTGCCATTCTGCATCCTTGATCTAGGTCAAAACGAAATCATAGGCATGCATGCAAAGTCAGAAGCAGGACAGATGATAGGTTTTGTGACTATGTTTTGGTGATATGTTGTCATTAGCTAACACTAATTTAATTTTTATTAGACCTGTCCCTTTCCCCTTTCTGAATGTGCCTGTGCAAACCTGAGGAGTATTTCAAACTGAGAGATGTTAAGGAGAGCTGCATGTGAATTTAAGGTTTTCATATGCAATAGTAATGTGAGGTTGCCATACTTTTTTTTCCTTCCGTTTTTTGATTTGCATGGAAGTATGCAAGGAGTGGTGCTGAGTGGCAGCTGTTTAAGCATTGGCAGGCTTGCAGAGTTCCTGATACAATACACATTTTTGAAAAGTAGCTATAAGGTCGTTGTTGTAATCACTCCACAATGTGACTACAAGCAATGGAGC
This sequence comes from Melanocharis versteri, assembly GCA_013397845.1. Taxonomy (NCBI): domain Eukaryota; kingdom Metazoa; phylum Chordata; class Aves; order Passeriformes; family Melanocharitidae; genus Melanocharis; species Melanocharis versteri. The sequence continues at coordinate 1,385,835 of VZTG01000673.1, read as the reverse complement.
CCTGGAAAAGGCAGGACATTGTCTATATGCTTCCTTTATTTCCTCTTGAGCTTTCTAAACTGCTTGTCTTGGTTAAATCTGTATCAGTCAACACACAGAGTGTTGTCAGCACTTGCTAACATGCATGTCAAGAGGGAACTCCCAAAGATCTTAAGACATAGGGGAAGAAAGACAATATATTAATGTTGCCTGCCAGTGCAAACCTGGTTTGAACAGGTAAATGCCCCTTGAGAGATTTGGGTGAACCAAAAGTGAGAACATGAAGCACTTTTTT